>RXPK01000456.1:0-141295 GCA_004143645.1 Protaetia brevitarsis | reverse complement strand
GTATTCCTCGTCAAATCTACCTAAAAATAAACATATTATTTCAATTCTAATCTAAATTTAATTATACTTATAAGAAATTTCATTTTAATGCGTTCAGCAAATTTTGGGGTTAGGAATTTGATTGTATCATTGCTGAACGGTTTGCAGTTATTTGGGGAAATTTGCATAAGTTGGTAGTATACTAGGAATAAGTATTGAATATGTATTTACGATATGAACCACAATATCCAGTAATTTACCATCAAGGTTGGCCATTCTGTTTCACACGTCTTTTTAAGCCTAGCATAACTCCGTTGAACGTTAGAACACCGCGGAATTTTTGAAATGTAACTTAGACGTATTCATGTTCTCGACAATGAATTTATATTGCAATAAGTGGAATTACTAATAAAACGTTAGTGTTATTAATTAAGCGGACTCACGTACTTACCTGAGATAATAATATCTTTAGATTTACATTTGATTTTACACTGGTTCATATTTCGAATTTTTTTTTATTAAACACAACCACTTTTATTCACACTTAAATGTTTTCATTATACATGAGAGATTGATTACCATCGAGACAACATTATTGTGCCTACGACATCATCTAAACTGGTCATTAACATGCAAATTGAAGGAGAGGACATTTTTGGCAACAGTCCTCCATACCGTCCCCACACGTACTGAGATAATAAGGGGGGTAACTAGCTATTCGTTATTTTTTTGATGTCAACGTGTCTTCAATCGGAAATTCTCGCCCTGCATACCATCTGGCTTGTGAGAGAGCACACTTCTAATTTAAAATTAATAAATATAGACGACACTAACAATAAGATGTATAAGATTTGATTTTTACTAATTTAATTATTATATTTCTTAATTTTTTTTTTTTAATCCGGGCTGTATGCTACTCTGTAGCGTTACAAAATAGTTATAGCTCAATTGGTTAAAGCGGCCGTCCGGAGAACGGTGGGTGCATGGTTCAAATCCTGCTTGGGATTAATTTTTCTTTGAAAAATTTCTCCCAGAAATTTGTTACAGTAAATCAGTTTTCCTATTTATATTTATATTATATACAGTCGCGAGCAAATGTAATAGGCACCTTTGACAAAACTAATGGGTTTTATGTTTCTTGCATTTTTTTTGTGACAGTTATTTCAAGGTTTATATAATCGTCTTTATGGTTACAATAGTCTTTATAGATACCTTTTGTAAATGTATTATTGTTTTTTATATATTTTCAAGTCTTCGAGATGACACTTTCCCCCTCCCATCTAAAAAGTATTATAGCTGTACTAAAAACACTCTAATATGCAAAAAATTAATAAGATCCCTTAAACTACTACATATCTATAATGTATTACCTACAAGTTTTTATTTTCTCATTTCTTACTGTCATATTCGCCCAAAATTTAGGGTGCCTATAACATTTGCTCGCGACTGTATGTATAGCAGTGCTGGGCAAGTTAGGGGAAGTGAATAAATTTCTACAGCGATTGTGCATTGATTGATTGCATCTACAATGTATCAAAATCTATAATCACATACCAGAAAATATTAAATCTTTACACAATAGTTGATTCAAGTCTCACAAAAAAATATTTAACAAACAAAGTCTTATACGAAATAGATCACTTTTTTTATGAAATCGTGCACTGATTAATGTCTCTTATATGTACACCATATATTGGTGTATGTGTAGTATGTTTATGACGATTATGTATACATATATTTTTAATGTGTTGTTTGACAAACTATTTATTTGACATTTTCTACACTGTATATGTATGATAGAAATAAACAAACTATTATTATTATTATTATTTGCATGAAGCAGTAGATTCATCAAGCTAGATTGATGTAACCTTCAAAGATTTCTAACAAAATACAGAACGAATATGTATGAATAACGCCTTATTTCTTCTGCAGCCGAAAAGGGCATATGAAGTCTGCGATCTTTTCTGAAAGGCCAAAGATCCCTCTGGTCACCCCAAGCATTGTCGGTTCTACTTGACGCGGCATCTAAACACTATTACAATCCCTCTTTTGCGCAGTTATGGTAATAACCGTAATGACGAAGCCGGCATACCTCTCCGGGCATCGTCCAAAAGAACTATCAGTAAAACGCCGAGAACTGGCAGACTCGCTTGCCTGTCTCTTTTGTCGTGATTAAGTCGTTCGACAATCTACCGCGAAATTGAATACAAACTGCGGGTCGTTAGTGTCCGTCCGCTAAATGACGGTTTTTAAGGGCTTTTTATGTGTTTTGATAGACGAGCATAATTTTAACACGATCGCCAACATATACGAGAGAGACCTTCGTTGCTGCACGCCTTGTTGCGTCGGTCTTCGAACCGACTTTAAATAATAGTCATAACGATAATGATGAAGATATTGATGATGATGGCGCGGGTAAAAACGTGACTGGGGGGCTGGAAGGGGAATTAGCGCTCGATAGAGTTATCAAAGCGGTGATTGGATAAGGTGATTGAAGGGGTAGCACTTTTCCAGACAAGAGTTTCTTTTTTTTTCTATTGTGTAAGCTTTAATGGTGATTGTATTGAGCAAATTGCTTGGGAGTAAGTGATTTAGAGGTTACCACGGACACATAGCCGCATATTACGAGCTGTTTTACCTCGATAAATATTGGTTTAGAAGATTGAGCGATTAAACGAGGGAATAAATTGCGCGGACGAAAGTTGCGGCAAGTAAAAATGATGAAATAGTTAAAGTGGTTATGTGGAATGTGAGAAGGGTAATGGGGAAAGAGAGGCAGCTGATTTAGCAACTTTTCGTCATTTGTGTTTGATATATGGAATCGAGATATTCAATATTTCTTGACACTACAAAGAAATTGTGTAATGTAATGTAATTCAAGAAAAATATCATTATCAACGAGGAGGTAGAAATTACAGTGTTAGCATATTTTGAAGCCCATCGCGAATTTTCCATTAGAGATGCTACTAAGGAATTGGGTTTAAGTTACGCGTGAGTTCAGAGAATTTTAAAAAAGCATAAGTATATCCCATTTAAGTACCGAACCTCACAAACATTGTAACCAGGAGATTCGAATAGGAGATTGGCTCTCTGTGAATGGTTTATTAATTTTTGCGATGAAAATTTGAATGGAGCACAATGTATTTTATGGAGTGATGAAACAAATTTCTCCAATAGAGGAATGTTTAATAAGAAGAATGAACACTACTGGTCGCAAGAAAATTTATTAATAAAGCGTCCACATGCTGCACAAGTTCGATTTAGTTTTAATGTCTGGTGCGGATTAATGGTTCGACAGTCGTTGGTCCAGTGTTTACAATGGTACATTGACAGGAGAGAGATATCTGGAGTTTATTCGTACCGTTCTAGAGGATTTCCTTGATAACGTTCATTACCTGATGTTGCCAAAATTTGTACTTTCAGCAGGACGGTGCTACGGCACACAACTGCCGCATAGTTCAGAATTATCTTTACTGATAAGTGGATTGGTACAAATAGGCCAATTCGATGGCCAGCACGCTCTCCTAACCTTTCATCTTTAGACTTTTTTTCTTTGGGGATATTTAAAGATCAAATATACAGAACCCGCTACAACAACGTGAACGAATTGCAAAATAAGGTTAGGGAGGTTTTCCGCCAATTGGATGGAAAGACAATCTTAAGGGGCGTACAAACATAAAAAATTTCGTTTCTGTCAAATAGGTGCGAGATTAACAAGCTTTTAAAATGTAGATGGCGCGGCCTGTTTCAAAATTGTTTTGGGCGAAAAATAACAAATATACATTCGTATATTTGTGATGTAAACACCTGAGATGTATCACGTGGTCAAGTCGAGTGAATCACAAGGTCGGGTGCTATTTTTAGTCATTTTGTGTATATGAGAGAGAAATTCCTTTATAGAGGGTAGCTAGAGGAAAAAAGTTTTGTTTTTGAGGGAATTATTACATGAAATATTACTATTATTATTATTGAATCAATAGAAATTAAAAAAAAAAACTTTATTCTTATCGTTTCTTTTTTGTATTTTGTTTTTTGTATCGGTACACTTATTTCAATTTATTAAAAAATGTTGATAAATTTGTATTTACTGCCTAAATTGCCGATGTGTGCAAGGCATATGAAGTTCGTATGTCATTTTTGAACATAAACAGATAAACATAACATAAACGAGCGTGAAATTGAATCAGAGTAAAATTATTTTTTTTTGTAAGAAGAATTGAGAGTGCTCGAGACTTATCCGTGCTTGCCTATTTACTAAATTATTTATTGGTTTAATAGAAAAAGCACTGTTGTAGGATATATTGATGAGAATCAACAGGTTGATGAGAATACGTAGCAAATGTCCATGTTGGTTATATTATCTCTGTTACCGAAATGAAATAATTCTAGGAAAAACTTGAAATGAGCCAGCCTGAGGATCGCACTGTAGTGTAAGTCTAATCCTAAAAGGCACTTATTGCGAGTAAAACGCATATATTTTTGTCAAAATAATGCATGGAAAGGTGAATTACTTCAACAAAAATAAGTTAGTTGCGGACAATCATTATATAGCTATTATTGCTAGAAAGGTCAATCTTTTCGTGATATCGACGTGTTTTGTGCAATGACATAACTAAAAGTCGCATCTTAAGAATAGAGAATGTGGTCTGCAAAGAAATATATATTCCATGTAAATCTGCAGTCATTCAAGATACATATAGCCATATACGATCTCAAAAAAGGCTGAGCTCATCTCATATTTTTCCCAATTTTATCTAGGATATTTTCCTCTGGAGAAGATACAATAATTTATATCGCGAGGAATATTGTGCAATGACAATTGCACAATGATTTTTTTAAATTCAATTTAGTACTTTGGGAGACATGGTTTGTCGTAAGGGTGTAAATAAAATATTGGAGAATTAATTGTTGGAGGAGATGGAACACATAGACAGAGGAGATACTGATAAAAAGGTGTGGTGGAAATAATTGAATGATGGACAAGGCATCATTCGATACTGATGATCATTAAGTAACTCGATTATTGCTTGCCGTAATAAGTACCTATTCTTGAATTTAGCAATTTCTGCAATTTTATTCTTCTGACATGTATAACTACACTATTATTAATTCTTTACTATAAAATATTGTATAGTACGCAGTTTTATTTTTATTTGTACAGTAGCAATTGTAGCTATGAGAAAAATAAATATTTTATAACGAATTACCTTTCAATTGTGAGTGATTTTAATAAGGAAATAATTTGGACTAACGCAGGGAATACATAACTGGATGTAAATTTATCTTTCAGTTTTTTCAATTTAAATCTACAAGAATTTTCGGTATTTATTGTTATTAATGAAATGCAGTTAACATAGGCTATCAGCATTGATTCAATCGATTCATATACATTTACAAATTATTTTTTTAAAATTCTGTGGCGACATCTTCGAATAAAGTGCTACACTTCTATGATGAGCATGAATCATAAATTTTATAGGATGGCCCACTGTTTTAACAAATGCTTTTTCTAAGTTTCTCCCAATGAGTGAATATTTTTCAATTTTTCTTACACATACATAATATACAAACACAAGGATCATATGACACTCTTCAAACGATTTTTCTTTTCCGCAGTTATTCAATTAGCAGATCCTTTCGCTATTTTTTTTATTATGATTAGTGTTAATACAGATTTATTTTCATAACTTAAAACTATTAATATTCTCATTTTTGAAGAAACTGAGGAAATTAAAAATGCGTTGTCCCCACTTTTGTCCACCCTTAAGATCTACCCAGAGTGTACTCAAGCGGGCACGAAAATGTATTGAGAATGAAGGTGATAGATTTGAGCTGTATTTAGAAATTATGCATTTACTTTTTCCTTTTCAATTTAATTTCAACGACATTATTTTAAGATGTAATATGTGAAAATAAACATCAACCATATATTTTGTTATATCTTCTTAATTTTTATGAAAGAGGTTAGTGTCTGGAATAAACAAGGGTTGAATGATCTAAAGCATATCGCAGAGAGGGTAAAGAAACACGACAATTCCGTTTCTCACATGAATGCATGCGTGGATTTTAATGTTCTAGACAAAGTGGACATACGTGAATAGTTAGACAGTGCTTATTTGCGACATAAAATTAAGTACAACGAAGATGTGAAAAAATGGTCATATTTTGCGCAGGTTAATTATGTGTGTAAAATTCTTCTAGATTTTATGTACAAAAAATAGGTAAAATTTTTATTTTGTGCCCACCCTCTTTCATAACTGACGAACCGCCATTGTAACTTTAGAACTATTATATGAAAAATATAAAATCCGTTTGTTGTTCTTTCAATGCTTTAAAGTCTGTTACGCAGCCTGTTACAATTTAAACATGGAATATTCGAAACAACTTACATGCACGTTGGAATTAATTCAGCATTATCTGTTAAATACTCAACCACACACTAAAAAAATTTAGGTAAGTTTTCTTGGCAAAAATCACTTTTTTGGATAATTTTCCGCATTCATTGGGGATAAACGTACAAAATATTTTACGTGAATATTAATGGAAAAACTTCTGTTCTTTAAAAACAATCTATTATTAAAAATAAAAATATATAAAAAAATATCTCTCAGTGAAAACTTAAAATTTCTTACAATTTGGAAAATTACAGTTCCTAATAATATATTTTATTCAAATAAATTACCTTAACAGCGAAAAATATTTTTTGAATTATGATATCAAGTACTTACGACTTCCTTAAAGAAAAAAAATCAAGTTGAACAAATTAACAATCTGTCAGGAAAATGTAGTAAAATTTGCATATTATTAGTATACTTGTAGTACTTCTGCAAGCGATGTAAATAATCCCATAGGTAAACCATTTTAGATGCTGATGTCTTCATTTATTTCAATGATACATGCAGGAACTTCAAAGTTTGACCGAGGAAAATCCATTACCATGATTTAGATTTCCTGTAAGACGGAGACGCATCAATTCATTCTGTTTGTGTATAACACAAACAATAAGTTCTCCTAAAAGAATAAGATAATATTTTTGGCGTATGCTATCGCGATAAGGCGGAGCGCGTGCTGAACAATTGCCAAACAATTTTCGTCCGTCACGGCATGACTTATGGATTCAATTCGTTGCGGACGAATAGAATTCCGCCGATAAGAGAAGGAACATTCGGTATATCTGTTGTGTATCCGGGATGCATATAGCGCTCCGACCAATTCTGAGTTGATTTATTCAATTTCGCGTATTGCGGAGACTTCTGCCAGATATATCGCGCAAGATAAGGCGATATTTCATAATAAAAAGGCCGGGTCTGCTTGCGAGTTCGTTATCTCAGTGACGGGGAACGAATTGGCCATATCGACTGCAATATCCTCAGGATGATTGGGAATATATGATTCCCGCTTGTTAGAAGGATGATACGTTTGCTGTTTTCTTCTGTTGCGTGTTACAGTGAGACCTTGGAAAAACGACCGCTTCTAATGCATGAGCATTCTCTTTAGTTATTATCTTGTGTACAGGTTTTCCCACCGAAGACTGGGTCTTTGATTACACCTCTATTTTTGATTTTATGAAAAAGTATTTTCTACAAAAGTTTTACAGAATTCAACGCTGCATAACTTAAAAAATATTGTTGACTATACAGAATGTTCCAAAAGTAGGCATACTTACTCCGTTAATTTATTTTTAAATTCTACACACAAAAAAAAAATTACTCAATTTGAATATAAATGCATCACATTGAATATAGCATAACTTCCTATATAAGCAAGAAGATGATGTATTTATATTGAGAATAAAATTCGGTTCAGTTTTCCAAATCCGTGAATTTGTTAGTGCAAATGTAATCAATATACTAAAATCATTATGAACATATAATATTTTCACCACAAAAATAATTATTTTAGATTTGAGTAAATAGATTTTCTCAACTGGAAACTATCATATTTATGCCTTAATAATTTATGTGCGTTTAATGGAAGTAAGTAAAAGTATTATTTGAAGTATTGCCATTATTTGCTTCCATAATATAAGTTAAATTCGAACTGATAATACTTACCTGCTTAATCTAAGCATTTCTACTATTCAAGGGTAATAATTACCTATAATTTGTGTCTGTAACCAAGAAATCTCGGTAGGGAAAATTAATAAATAAAGAAATATTATGTAATTAAATAAATTTAACTGTCATACTTTATAGTTTTACAATGTTTTGGAGAAGGTAGCGTATCGGATACTCCTAGGACTGCGTACGGGATATTTGCGTAGAGGTATAGATGTAATGGCGTATCCGTCGTTGCGACCGGTGTTCTCGGGATACTTCCCACTCAATGCCTAGGCCTGGATCTAGGCGTTGGTATACTGATATAATTTCAATCAGTATAAATTTGCTGGTATTACCTACTGAAAATTAATAACTAGTAATACGTACATATGTTTGTTAATGTACACAACTACCATGTTCATATATTATCGACACAATGGCGCTGATCTCAGTATATTTCAAGGTTTTTAAACCAGTAATCTTTAATATTAGGTAACACGTACGTATTACTTGAATATTTTAATGGTAGCATCTGTGCATCAGCCCATTCCACTCCATTCTCTAATGTAGCTGTGAAACGGCTGGGTATCCATTTAAATTACTTCACTCACACCAACCAACACTGTTCCCTGGTCAATCAAAAAAAGACGGCAAGTAAAGCTATGTATAGTGCAAAAACCCCTACACCCCTCTAAAAAAAGAGGGAACAATCACAGATAAGTTTTTAGTGCAAAAAAAAGTGGATAAAATTCGTTTCAAATGTTTCAATGTATTATGGTAATTCAATTTGATATTTCTATTTTCAATACAAAAGATTTAATAATTAATATAGTAATTCATTTATACCAAACGTATAAGGATTTTGTTTGAATTACAGACTTTCCCACTCATGATTGCATAGATTTATGCTTACAACAATAATAATGTTCATTTGAAGGAAGTATACAGGGTGTATCAAATAAAAAAGTAAATTTTGCTTGGTGTAACTACACCGATATATAAAGCACAAACCCACCGAAACCGGATTTCATCATTAAAAAATTTAAAAAAAGTAAAATTTAGAGCCAACAATTCTTTAGTCCGGGCCTGATGCACGGAAACATCCATATTAAGCACCCGCTAGACGTGTATTATGTATAAATACATTGCACACATTTAGTATTATTCTTAATGGTATGCCGTAAGTTCATTTAACGTCATTCTGAATAAATAAAGCCCTTGTAAAAATAGCAAAACTGAAGACATTTATAAATTTCTTCTTTTTATAAAATAAACATTCCTGTTTTTGTTAAGAGCATTCTACGTAAGTCTTACAAAGTATTATTTTTTAATATCCTGATAAGACGTTCGAGTTTCACCGGATATGCGACTTCAAGTAGTTACAAAAAACGTAAATATTTTTCTTTTGC
Source organism: Protaetia brevitarsis (assembly GCA_004143645.1). Classification (NCBI taxonomy): domain Eukaryota; kingdom Metazoa; phylum Arthropoda; class Insecta; order Coleoptera; family Scarabaeidae; genus Protaetia; species Protaetia brevitarsis. The sequence goes on along the minus strand of RXPK01000456.1, from coordinate 131,865 downwards.
TTTGTCGAATCGAGAGTTAGTTGTTAGTAAACGTATCCACATGAATCTGATTATTCTTTTGGATTATTTAATAAATAACGCAAAATGAATTGAATCGAATTACACAGAAATAAATGTAGATAACACAAAAATTTGTAAACACGCCTTTTTACTATGATTTCGCGTGAAAATGAATCTATACATTCCCGCCTTTTTGCCGATGCATCAAGCTTCGATTTTCTTTATATTGAAATCATGATGGTCCCTGAAAAGGATCGTTTTTTCGAGACGGGAAGAAATGTAAAAAAATGTTCGAAGTTGCTTGCACTCCAAGCGGCGATCCACACAAAACTAACAGCGTAATGGCTGAATGATAGTGTATATGGGGGTATACTCGCGACAGCATTAAGGTTGGGCACAGGTAGGCTCTAGCCCACGGCATTTACAAAATATTTTTTTTCTCGTTAATGCTTACAGATAGACCCCCTGTGCATTAAGACTTTTTGATCGTATATGATTACAGCTGCTATATATTATTATATTTACCTCTATATCTGATACATCCTGTATATTGTTTAAACCTTCTATACCTTTAATTATACCTGGTTGTATTTGTTATCAGAAATATACTGTTTTGAAAAATTTTGATTACGTTATTTTTGCGCGGGAGTTAGTGTCCCCCAAACTCAAACTTTAAATTTTTTACAATGATACGTTAGTTAGAATCTATGAAACAAGATCTAATCGGTCATTTCTCTGCTGATTTTTGAACAAAACTAGAGGATAAGTTATTTTCGAAACTTACTATTATAAAACTCTCGCTTAACAGTAATATATGATATACGTGTTTTTTTTTTGTACTTCGTACAGGTTACACTCTATGTCGTATACACTCCCTGCGTGATTTCCGAAAGATTAATTCGTCCGAATTAAATTTAAACGCTCGAGAAATCAGCGCTCACTCGCCTGGTTAGCGAATAAAAATATCAAAGTCCTTCCAAAGGAATATTGTGCGCATACGTTGACGACACGGTTATTTAGCGGGCAATATCTCACGGCTTTGTGTTCCGATTGGTCGATTTATGGCGGCGATTTCTTATTGTCGCCGAGTTAATATCGTGTCTGCGCCCAGTGCGCATATGTCACGCGTAACTAAGTTTCCTAAGGATTTCTGCTACGTTTTAACACGACCGACATCGGTGTTTAGGGCAGAAATTGATGGTCGCTATGGATTTATGGGCCGTCCAAGATCCACTTATGGCTACGGGATTTATTAGAAATAAATACACTGTTACCAAATCTCTTTTTGTTGGGAATTTTGATTTGCATGAAACCACTATGGTCTGTAACACCGTTTTTTGTCCTTTGAGTAGTAAGCCGTATTTTCCAACTCTAATCTTAATGCTTCCAAAACAATAGAAAAATACTTTTATTCTCCTCTAATTTTGCTTTGTGACTAGGACAACGAAAATTTGAAATATACCCACATATGTATATTGTATGTCCACTTAAGTATTAGACAAATGGGAAAAATGTTTATTGTTAAATTTATAAAAAAAAATTGTAAAATAAAAGTTTGTTCTTTCTTAATAAATTGATTCTTATTTACATATTTCATATTCAAACTTAGTTAAAATACGTGATTTTGCTATAAATTAAGAAAAAAATTAATTGTCTTGAAAATAAAACACGCTTATTTTTAAAGATACCAAAAAGCTCCAATAGGGAAAAGTACTTCTCCACACTCCGTAAATGTGCCAAAATACAAATTTTCAAAGTAGAAATGGAATTCTACAAAATTACACAATATGAGCCAAACATTGAAAAAATGCTTTTTTAATTTTTTTTTTGTAAAAATGTGTTTTTTCGATTTTTACTTGAAAATTGGTATTTTGGCATATTTAGGAATTTGAAGTACTTTTTTTCTAATGGAACTTCTTCATATCTTTAATTTTTAAAGATTTAGGGTGATTTATTCCCAAGGCAATTTCTTTTTCTTAATTATAGCAAAATTACGAATGTTAATTTTAAACTCCAAATATATTTCTAAAGAAGCACTGTCTTTTATTTTATATAAATTTTTTTTATAGAATTCAATAATATTTTTTTGCCCCATTAGTCTCATATTTAAGTGGACACTGTGTATATCTCCAATATTTTTTCTCCTTACGGGTGAGCTTTTAGGAAAGTCATCGCAGTCGAGAATCTTCTTAATTTGAGTTCCTACGAAGACACCGGCTTTGACCTTCGCCTCAGATAGCTTAGGAAATAATTTTCAAAGTGTTTCAATGGCTGCTGACTCCGTACCTAGAGCTTTCGCAAATTGTTTTATAAGCCCCAACTTTATGGCAGTGGTAGCATCAGCACTTTAGAGAGTCTACCAAGTGCTCTCATTTGATATTGTTTTCCCTATAGAAAACTCTGTCCTTCTGTGGCCAGTCGCGCTTGTTGTAGTGTGCATTGGTGTCCCTGCCTGTCCAAAGACAAAGATAACATGGGAATTGGTGAAACCACCTTGCAGATCCATGAGAATGACACCATTTTGAAGTCGCCCGATGACCTCCCACCCATACTTGTCATACTTCGAAACTTTCAGCAGAGGTCTGATGTTAAAGTAATCCTCTTTGAGGAGAAAGAGATGGAAAGTTATTACCATTACGCAGCAAGTAGTGCTCTGAGGCTTCTTAAGAGACTGTCAATGAAGAGACGCCACTCATTTGGATTATGACGATTCTAAATTGCCTCAAATAGCCAGTCACATCGTGGCAGAAGCAGAGCCCATCTAGATAGTGAGAAAGCTAGAAAAAGTTTGGTGACGCTTTCTCTGATCTACGACTCGCACAGTTTCATCCAGCAAATTCCACTCCTTTCAGCCTAGAGGTCAAAACTCAGCATTGGACTTGAGAGTCCAAGATCTCTAACTAAGTCGTTCTACATTAATCATGTCATCTGATTCTACAATATTTTCTTCACACTCCGACTCGCTGTGCTGATTGAAGACGCGCTGATCTTATCTTAGGAGGAGTAGGAATGGAAGCTGAGGGCTGTCTAATACTGGGCCATGGATGAAGGAAGATCCGGATACATTACAGCAGGTGCATTTTTGCCAGTACGGCGTTTGAAGGGTCCACAATGCAAAAAGTAGCAGTGCTTGAGTGGTTAGTGGGTTCCCGCCAAATGCTTGGAATTGCAAAATCTCAAGGATCTCTTTTCTCCCTATACCACCTCTGTCTAATAAAACTGACCACAAACATAGCAAAACGCGTCTGCCTTCATGTTTGCAACCTCTTGAAAGCCATCATCAAATTAGAAAATAAGTATAGTGAAATGAGAAGCTACATATACACACCGTTTTGAGCACTGAAATCGTGGGACGAGTCCATTATATCAGCTTTAGGAAGTGTACAACGTTTTGATGGAGGGAGTTGGAAAACATGATCTGTCAAAATTTAAAATAGCGCCTGAACAATATAGCAATAAATTATCAAAGCAGGTTGAATGGTTGAGATATCGTTGTGATATCTTTGTTTTGTTTTCCAAAAAAAAAAAAAACCAAAGCCGAAAATGCAGATACTTGTCACTTTGACAGACATATTTACTGTCATTCCTATCGTAAATGAATTCCACTTCCTCACTGATGTCTTTAGTTCCCGTATCTACGTCGAACACATAATATGTACTTCTCATTTTGGTTTGCTTGAAATTTTAAAATATCATTGTCTTGGTCACAAAAGCAAAAGTTATGTGGAAAAAATCGACTTTTTTTATACTTTTTCTGACATTAAAAATAGGAAATGACAGTTAACATACCCCAAAGACAAAAAAATTATAGAAATTGTAAAAAAAAAAATATCATAGTGTAATCTTTATGCAACGAATGTCACTTTGGAAGTTGTGAAAACAGTATGAGCTTGTCATTTCTAGCTAATAGATATCCTAAATCCTTTTTGTTTCTGATATTTCGATAGGATTAAATACGAAGCGGTTAAAAACGAATTTAAATTACATAAAAAAATATACGCATCAGATATAATTAAATTCACGCTTTAACTCTATGTTAGAAGGTGTATAATTAGCACCTATAATTGATCTTTAAGCACTATAATTTTCATTTAAAATTTCACATCTATTATTATGCCCATTCCATAAATAGAATATAAAATTAAAAGATAATGATTTATCACGGTTTAAGATATTGTAATTCGTTCTAAAACAATGAAACGAACGTAATATGCAATCGACAATCATGTAATAATGAAAAAAGAATATTATTTTATATCCTATTCATTCTTCTGTGTTTTTAAAATCTATTAGAACAATCGCCTTTATTAGATATTCGATAAACATTTAGGGAAATTTTTAAAACCGGCTTGATTTCATTTATCGTTCAACTGCTTCGGTGTTATAAATATTGATTGCCCTAACTGCATTTCATTCGCTTGTCTGAAAATATATAGGTGTACTTAAAACGGCTTGTGATTTTTTTTAACTACTTAAACTCGTTTAAGATCGACTTGTTTGCGGTTAAACCATAACGAGTGTGGTGTGGAAGAAAATGACTTGTTGGCAAGAAGACACTTATACACTTTTTACTCGTGAAATAATGAGGCGTGCAATAACACTACTAATTCCAGGACAAGTATTTTACTTATAACTAGTATATACATTCGTTGGCTAGTTAATACATTTTTAAATCTAGAGAAAGATTTTCTAATCCAATTGGATGTAGCTGAGTGCAAATGGATAGATTTATTAAGTCGTTAATTATTTTGAAAGCCTCATTGTACCAGGTGTCCAGCCTAAGATGCAACGGTCCATAGCCGATTTATTAATTGTTTTTGGAAAATATGTTTCAATAATGTTGCGTACAAATCATATCATACACATCTTTAAAATTAGTTTCAGTAATGGCGGATTTCCGGTTGATACTAACTTTATTATTTTAAATGGAACACCTTGTATATTATTGTATTTTTGGATTCCTTGTTCAATTTAAATAACAATACGTTAGGCATACATTGGGGCTAAGTTGTACCGTTTCCGAATTATATGACGTTTTTCGAAAAAAATGACATTTTTAATGTCTGCGATGTTTGGAAATATCTCCGGAAATACGAAAGTTAGAAAGATGCGGTTTTCAGTTTTCGCTTAATCATGAAACAGCACACGTCTTTTATTTTAAAATTGTTTCGTTTAAATTACAAAATTATTAAATAGGGCTCTGTAATTTTCGAATTCCAAAATCATGGATAACTTGATTTTTTTAAATTGAATGGTATAGCGATTTTTACATAAATGGATGTAAAATTTAATTTTCTTTCGATTTTATACGAATGTCATTGTGTCTATCTTCAAAGGTTTTAGAGATATTCGCGATTTTTCAGTTTTTCATGATAGATACTGCTGTGAACTGATTGTACAAGCATATATGTTTAAAGAAATTAAAAATGACAAAATTAATTTAGCTAGCTCAGCAAATAAAAATTCAAAAGGGCGCAAAAGATTCTTTGATCTCAGAGTAACTTTCATGAAAAGTAATAGTGGGCGTTTGTAAAATTTGACTTTCTTTTAAAATTCCCAAAGATTGAAATGGTTGATTTCAAAAATAAAAGAACTGTAATTTTAAAATGATATTTATAATCATAATTTATTGGTTCAAAAAGAAAAAAGAAAAAAAACACTTTAATCAAAATTAACAGGCGAAATAAAACCTTAGACTGAAAGTCCTGGCCAAAATCAAAAACTGCATGAATTACATTTACAAAGGACAATGCAAATATCCTTTAGCAAAACAAAAATGGAAATTTGTTCCAGAAGAAAAATCTCAATCACACAAAAAATATCCACGCGGTCACGAAATTTAAACCAAACTATAATTTACACGTGGAGAAACAAATATAATTTAAAAATGGAATTTAAATCAAGCTCAAAGCTTCTTTTCACCTACCCCGAGGTGATTAAACTACAATTTATTTGAAAACTACAAAAAAAAACGGAAAATTTAAACTCTAAACGCGATCACTTCTAAAACGAAAATTATAATTACTGATCTAATATTCAAAATGCGTACACAATTAAACAAAACAGCAATAATTAAATAAAGAGTTCTTTGATGGATGAATTAATATCAAAATAAACGAACAAAACTTTAAAATTAAATGAAATTACCTAAATGGTAGCAAACAAAATGAAAACATGTACTTACACGGCCGTCGTCATTCAAAGAACTGAGTGCCTCACAGGGATAACATCGTACATATATCAAATTTACATCTGCGTGCGATGAAGCCGCAACACATCGCAAAGAAAAAGACTAGCATATAAAAAATATAACAATACTGGTACACGCAAAATGTACAAATAAATGAAATTACTTTACACAACTGAACAAATAAAATAATACTAACAATTAAATCAATTAACAAAATCTTTTCAAAATAACAAATATTAGAATAGCGGAAACTCTATTCTTGCTCTGACAAAACCAATCCGGACTGAACAAAAATACAAATTTAAGTTTCCGAAACCCGGGGTGCCATTCCACAGCAATACGTATTGCGAAGCGCCGGCCACCTTCCCCTCACATTTCACCAGGCTTGGAACTGGCTGCAGTAATACTGGCATGCTTAGAAAGTGGCCAAAAGAATACAATAAGACCACTGGAAACCAACAAAACTTGAAATTAAAAAAAAAGAAAACACAACATCGCGAACTTTTTCGAGATAGTGATGTTTTCAAACGAAGCTACCTTCCACAAAAATGGATTTGCGAATCGTCACAATTGTCGTTCTTATGACACACAAAATCCCCATCGATTTTACCTTAGAACCTACTACTATTATTACTACTACTCTTTCTACTTCTAGTACGTTATTTTGGCGTTGAGTGAAACCAAAAGGGTGAACGAAGTACTTAATTTGGGAGACCAAATCCAGATCGTTGAATTCGAAAGGGGACCACGCCTTGACATCAGCGTAACGCGCTCAAAACACCCTCCCGGACGCAATACACTCCGATTTCGATGAAACTTAACAGATCGAAAGAAGTACCTTAAAATAAGAGACACGTATTTTTTTTTATCGGCGTATCCGCACGATTTGGGGTACAGCCCCCTCCAAAGTTTGGACGATTTTTCTAATTTTGCAAATATTTCCTAAATTATAACAGATATTAAATTTCTTCTTAACATAATTGCAGCATATTGCATGGCCCTAAGGGTGGCGTCGTCCGTATTCGCAAAAAGTTAATAACGGGGACGGGTACCCGTACCCCCATTTTTTTTACATTTTTTTTTTCTTATTCATCAAAAGAAGGCCGATTTTACATAGAATACGATGATGTATAACAAGTTTTACAAAATTAATAATTGTAAAATAGAAAAATAATAAAGCTTCAAAATTAATAAACTTGTCTATTTATATAAATCAAATGAACTATAACAGAAATAAGTTTTTATCATTAACATAATTCCAGCTAATACATGGTCTCAAGGTAGATATCTTCATAAAAAGCTAATAACGGGGACGGGGTACCCCATACCACCGCATTTTTTTAATAATAAGTTTATTCATTTTCATCAAAAAAGATCGCTTTTACATAGAAAAACAATGGCAATAAATTTGGAGGATTAATAATAAAAATAAATTGAATAATAATAATATAGTACATTAACAACAATTATTGTTATCGTTACTCCGCTGCTCTCCTTACTTAAATATTTCTTAATTTAGAATTGTATCTACTCGCCAAGCTATGGTCAAACCTTTCTATGCCTACTAACTTACACTATATACTATACGAAACTTTTATCGGTGGTAGCAATATGAATCGTTTTATCAACTGCAGTTAGTGAGCTGCGTTTTATATTTCCTTAATAAAATGTTATTCATTCTTAGAATATCATAATCCTTTAGTGCGTATATATGAACAAATTTGCTACACAGAACGAAGGATTAAATAATACATACATATATATTTTTTCATTTATTTCAAGTTTTTCGTGCAATGTAGGTGTACAATGTAAGTATTCAATGGAGCATAAATATAACTAATGTGTTTGTAACGATTACAACATTTCGGAAACAATAGAACAGAATTAGAAAATCATTATAATGTTTATAAATGTTTAAATACATGACATACTGTAATGCGGTTATTCGTATATATGTATTGCAATAGCGAACAAGATTAATATACATACAGTAATTAAGCTATGTAAGTATTACAGTAGTGATAGTCTGTGTAAAGTGTTTAAAACACAGATTTGTTTGCACCATGAACACCGCACAATAGCTGGTTATTGCAAATACTACACAAGGTATAGACTGCGCATCTTTGTTAAAACAAAACTCTACAGGATTTTTAAAGGGGCCGGTCTTTCCTCAACGTATCCACTCTTATACCACGAGTACTTTGAATACGTCGAAAAATCTTGGGGAAGAAAACTGATCATGGGTTAGGGATTGCAACTTAATAATATTATTTCTCTGATGTAAATCTATGTCGTAGTTCATAAGAATCACTATATCCGAAAAAGTTCTAACAAAATTTTTCCACAGTCTAAAACCATAGCGATCTTTTTTTGATGAATAATGAATAAACTTCGTCTTAAAAAAATAGTTTTATGAAGATATCTACCTTGAAACCATGTATTATGCTGGAAATTATGTTAAGGATAAAAACTTATTTCTGTTATAGTTCATTTGATTTATATCAATAGACAAGTTTATTAATTTTGAAGCTCTTATTATTATTTTCTATTTTACAATTATTAATTTTGTAAACTTGTTATCATCATCGTATTCTATGTAAAATCGGCCTTCTTTTGATGAATAAGAAAAAGAAAAATAATATAAAAAAATGGGGGGGGGGTACCCGTCCCCCGTTATTAACTTTTGCGAATACGGACGACGCTACCCTTAGGGCCATGCAATATGCTGCAAATTATGTTAAGAAGAAAATTTATATCTGTTATAATTTAGGAAATATTTGCAAAAAATTGAAAAATCGTCCAAATTTGGAGGGAGCTGTACCCCAAAATCGTGCGGATACGCCATAAAAAAAATACGTGTCTCTTATTTAAGGTACTCTTTCGATCTGTTAAGTTTCATCGAAATCGGAGGGGGACACCCGCCGGTGTTCCCTTGTAAGTCGTATATTCGTATAATTAATAGTTTAATTTATTATTTAAGTATCCAGGTTAAGACCGAATATCCATATATTATCATCGTAACCTATGTTAAGAATTAAGTTTTATTGTAATTCACTGTATCTTTATTATCTTGAATTTTATTTGTTTTGTCAAATATACAGTGTCATCCAAAAATTTCTGTGTCGAACCAAATTATTTCGATCCAAGAACAACAACAATTGTCTTTATTCTTAACAATTTCCGCAGCTTGAGTTTTTCCGATATTAAATTTTTCGATGATCTTCCCCACTGACAAATGTTCCTTTTCCGAAACGTTAACAACTTCCACTTTTTCGCGCAAACTAAGAATAAAAAACTTCTTAGGCACCATTTTAAAATCCTCCAACACACACTGTCTGCTGCACAATAATAAGAAAACAAGCAGTCGCGCAGAAACTAAATAAATACGATAGAAAAAGATTTAATCTCGCATTAAAACGGAAATAGATAATTCTCCGGTTTCAGAGTGCAGTGTGGCCAATATACTTTTGCATTATTTATATATGTCCGATTAACGAAGTTAGTTTTACATATAAAGAAATAGGCAAAAGTTTGGTTCCAGAAAATTTGTCCGCTTAAAGGGGTGTCCGCAAGGAAAGGTTTCACTGTATATACTTATGGGCATCTGACTAACTAATCTTCGAATTAAATTGGAATCGTTTTAACACACACCTATCAAACATAATTTTTTCACGATTTATACTTTTTTATTATAATTCCATTCATTTTTAATTCGTTACGCGGTGTTACGCTTGTTTTAATTATAATATAAATCTCATATACCTGGTAACAAACAACGAGCAAATTAAATTATAACTAACGAGGGGATTGGTCGCGTCCGCGTCGCTCGGAAATTAATTAATAATAATAGCGCTGGTACAGCAAATAATGATTCTAACCGAGTAATGATTGATATTTATGAATACCGGTGTTTTTTTTTAATGGTAGCAATTAATATTGATCGTTTTAGATGTAAAACCGCTTGAAAAAGCTTGAACGAGAAGTGTGCAAGTACAAGCTGTTATAAACGTTCAATCTTCATGATCTTATAGTTCTATTTTATTTTGAAATATAATATGGTATATCAGCAAGTAAAAGAAATAATTTTGCTTAAAGATATACTCCGGTTGATTGCTGTTATTTTATACTGGATGTTTATGATATTATTGCGGTTTTACAACTTCTAATTAAGGTTCTTGTGGTTTTGAGGTATTTTAATTAGTTACTTCTGTGTTAGTTCACGCTTTATTACATCAAGACAAATCACTAATATCCTCGTACATTCTTAACTCGGCCATTTTACAAATATTTACCTTAATGGCCTACGGTGTACAATTAGTGATGGGGCAATCGGATCCAAAAAGTATTCAATAAGCGTAAACGGATATGTAGTCACTACGCTAAGAAAAATCGGAACTTTTTCTTAACGATTCTGATTCTTTTGCTAAACGATTCAAATATCGGTTCATACAGATACCGATTCTTTTTGGTCGATAAGGAAAAAGAATCGTTAAGCAAAATGTAGCCGATAAGGAAAAATATTCGTTAAGCATCACATAGTCGAGCCGATGTATGTATATGTAGACACCGAGGCCGAGGCGAGCATTTTATTTTATTTGCGGCATATTTCTTTTGATTTTTTTTGCGATTTCTTATACGCTAGCTGCATAATATTCGTATAGAATTGTCTTAATACACACGCATACGTTATTTTAGTGGAACTAGAATTACATTATCATTGGTTTAATATGATTTAGGTAAATTTTAGTGGTGATGCATTTGCATAATAAATACAAGTATTTTTTTTTGTTTAGTTACGAAATACATAATAAAATAATCGAAGTAATATTAATGTATACTAATAAACTGACTTTTGTTGTTTCTTATATACAGGTGGGCCACCACATTCGCGTCAGTTTATATACGAAAAGTGTTAACATATTTTCAATTTTTTTTTTGTTAAGGTTATACAGGTTCAGAAGGACCACACTTCAAAATTATTTTGAAGTATACAGGGTTGACTCAAAGAAAAGTTACACATCAAAGTTGTAAAAAAACACCATTTATTATGACATATTTTGATAGTACAGACTAAATAAAGACAAGTTGGTGTTAGGTTTCTTATGGCTAACTCGATTCTTTTACGAGATAATTAACTATTCTTCAAAATGTAGATCAAAATTTAAGACATGCCTGTCATACATATTTAAGCAAGATATTTTAAACTGTATTTATTTTTTAACTAAAGCATTAGACTTGATAATAAAATGAAAGTAATGCAAAAAATATACAGGGTGAACAGATACATACTTTAATTTTCCCTGTCTTTAAAGGCAAGTAAGTTTCTTATTGTAAATGGAACACCCTATATTTATTACCTGATTTAGATTCTAATTTTAACGGTCTTTAAGATTGTATTAATGTTTCCTATACCTACCTCTTGTAGTTTCTTAGTAATTTAGAATTTTCTATTTCAAATATTAATTCCTATCCATTCTTTTTTCAAAAGTAGACTTAGACAAAAGTGTCGCTATTATTGATTATACACAAAGTTACTTGCCTTTAAAGATAGCGAGAATTAAAAGTATGTTTTTGTTCACCCTGTATATTTTTTTGCATTGCTTTTATTTTATTATCAAGTCTAATGTTTTAGTTAAAAAATACAGTTTAAAATATCTAGCTTAAATATGCATGACAGGCATGCTTCTTAAATGTCGAATACAACCAGATGTTTATTTTGTTTTCATGCACGTGTGCGATAACGATTTTTTGTGGTTTATAGTAACTTACTATAGTTATTACGGACCGGCTTTTAAAAAAGCATATAGAAAATATCAATATTATGCTTGTATTTTATTTGCCGCTTTCCCATTAAGAAATATATTTTAGTTTGCCCTGCTGATAAGACAGAAATTTCAAATTCCTGTATATGTCCGTGAGTTTTAACAAAAAAAACAGGGTTTCGTATGATGTATATACTCTTTATAGTAAGACTTCGGTGTTTTTGTTCGGCGTTTTTTGTTTGATATTTCACATTATAGGAAATTACGAATATGAACACTTTTTTGTTTGTTTTATTTTTTCTTTATTATCCAAAGCGGTGTAATTTCTATGAAAAAAGCAAATGTCTTAAAAAAGAACTGGGTTTGTAAATACAGGACTCCACTAATTGCTTTTCATAATAAATGTGCAGTTGATCAACCTGATTAAGCCATCACTTATAAAAGAAAAAAAAAGATGTTAGGTGTAAATGCAACTATCCTTTATCCTTATTTATGAAGCAGAAAACAGAAATTCGCAAATCTCATTTTTTTTTTTCATTTTTATGTTACTTTCTTTAACAGACTAAACAGAAAATTTTATTAGCATAGAGTAATATTATATACTTCGATTATTTTATTATGTATTTCGTAACTAAACAAAAAAAAATACTTGTATTTATTATGCAAATGCATCACCACTAAAATTTACCTAAATCATATTAAACCAATGATAATGTAATTCTAGTTCCACTAAAATAACGTATGCGTGTCTATTAAGACAATTCTATACAAATATTATGCAGCTAGCGTATAAGAAATCGCAAAAAAATCAAAAGAAATATGCCGCAAATATGCTCGCCTCGGCCTCGGCGTCTACATACATCGGCTCGACTATATGATGCTTAACGAATATTGTTTCTTATCGGCTACATTTTGCTTAACGATTCTTTTTCTTATCGACTACATTTTGCTTAACGATTCTTTTTCCTTATCGACTAAAAAGAATCGGTATCTGTATGAACCGATATTTGAATCGTTTAGCAAAAGAATCAGAATCGTTAAGAAAAAGTTCCGATTTTTCTTAGCGTAGTGACTACATATCCGTTTACGCTTATTAAATACCTTTTGGATCCGATTGCCCCATCACTAGTGTACATGACAAGAACAATGTATTTTTTATTATGCATTTTATTGTTTATACGAATGATAGGGATCTACACTAAATACTTATTGTTAATAATAATTAATTCATATATCAATTAGAACAAACAGAATAGGACCAGAAAAACAGAAATAACATTTTTCAATATTCCCAATTTGTTGGCAATATACCTAATATTAACTGAAACACCGAAAAACAATGCACTAACTTTTCCACACTACCCAAGCAAGTTTGTGCGAGGAGAAAATTGAATGGCTGCTGCAATGTTTTCAGTTTGCCAGAGAGAATATTAACTTTTATTTCCTAGCGTAGCAAAATTTTATTAGCGCCGATAGTAATGCCAATAGTAATTCAATTGTCTTTTTAATTTTCAACGTTCAAATTTTTTGTGTTTGTTTCCCTTTACGGCGCAATTCCATTATCCAATCGTGCGAGTTGAAATAATATTTCGCTGTAAAAACTTTTTATGTCTTTTCTCATTGCGATGAATTCATTAACTAGTAGGAACAACGTTGCGTTTTATATAACTATTTTATTACAATATATCTTGAACATAGATTGTGTCAAAGAATTAAAAAAAAAAATTAATAGGATCGAAGCACATAATAAGACAATCATAGTAAAGGCTGAAGAAAGGATCGTAATGTAACTAATTTAAAATATCTCTCAATAGGTGGCGCTTGCAGTAGCGGTGAAGGTGGCGATTCAGAAAGCGCAGCTTCCAAACGTAGAAGGAGTAGAACCAACTTTAACAGCTGGCAACTGGAAGAATTAGAGAGGGCGTTCCTGGCGAGTCATTATCCTGACGTTTTCATGCGAGAAGCCTTGGCGATGAGGTTGGATTTGAAGGAAAGCAGGGTAGCTGTGAGTATTATTATCTTTTTTTTTTCTTTCCCATCCTAATGTACAAAAAAAATAATTTCATCATTTAAAACATTTGTTGTGTCTCTAGTAACAGATTAGTTAAAGTTTGTATATAATTATACTTTCGAAAAATTATTAGAAATACCATACCTACCTAAATTTTTGATTAAGAATTTAATATGATAAAACAAAAACAATTGTCTTTTTCAAAAGAAATACTGAAATAAATAATCCTGATTCAATTAAATACTACTACTAGTTTTCCTCGAGCCTAAACTGGGCTGGGAAGCGCATACTGATTACATTGCAAATAAACTTGGAAAAACATTATCCCTATTAAGAAGTTTATCAACGTAGGTATCAGAAAGTGTCTTAAAACCTGCTTATTTTTCTCTCTTTCACACCGTTAGGTCATATGGAATTTTGCTATGGGGTCATAGCTATCCGAGTCTTACAATTTTTGGGCTGCAAAGAAAAGCCGTGCGGATCCTAAGTAATTTATCATTTCGTGCTGACTGTCGAGAAACATTTACAAGATTAAAAATTTTAACTTTTCCATGCCAGTTTATGTTGGAATGTCTTATCTACGTTAAAAACAATATAAATTGTTACTATACAAATGCTGCATTTCACGCCTATCACACAAGAAACAAAAATGATTTAAGCATTAAATATATTCGTCTCAGTTCCACACAAATGATGTCTTACTATCAAGGCATAAAGTTTTACAATGTTCTCTCATAAAATATTAGAGATCTAAGCAGAAAGTTATTCGAATGTTCTATAAAAAAAATCATCAAGCTTTTTATACGAGTGAGGAGTATTTTCAACACTTTATGCACTTGCACCTCCGCACCTGGTGCTCACTTTGATTTTATTGTTACTGTATTTATTATATTATATACATTATTAAACAACTTAAATTAAAATTGTTAAATTAGACTTATGACTTGTGTAAATACTTTTGTATAGCCAGCACCAATAAATTATGTTTATTTATTTATTTATTTATTATTATTTGGAGGATTAAAACGAGTAGAAACATTACCTAAGTTTCACAATTGATGAAATTTTGTAGTAATATAAAATAATATATTATTATATACTTACTAACAACACAAACAATAGTATTTAGATATTTATCCAATACTTTGTTGATAATTTGTTGTGTTTGGTAAGACAACAAAATTTTCGCAAATATTATAACCTAAACATATAAAAAATGAAATTATCCCTAACATATAGCTTCAAATATTCAATTTTTATAATGAAAATGCCCTGGTAGAATTTATTTAATTACAATTTAAAGCACAAAACACAAACTAAATATGAAAACTTATAATACTTACCCAAAACCACTGCATGTCAGTTACGTATTGCTGTTGTGATAACAGTTCCTAAGAAATATTTATCTGGCAAGTAATAGATACATATTTGATAACTATGTTCTGCCATGTAGAAAGCTTATATCGAGTATGGAAAGTTAGTGTAATGAAATAGAAGGAGCGCCATCTTCACGGCAATTTCTGTACTTGCAGAATATGTTTACCGTATCTAGGCCAGGAAACTTTGTTATTAGATGTTTAGAACATCATGATGTGATAATTTACAGTTTTGTTAAACAATTCTAACGTAAATCTATTACTACTTTATCTGTAACTCGGTAGTCTTTGTATAAAATAAATAAAAATCCAAAAAAAATATTTTTTTGCTGTTAAGGTTTGAATAAAAGATACCATTTTTAACTATAATTTTCCAAATTGTGAGAAATATTAAGTTTTTCCTGAAAGATATTAATATTTTTCTTCTATTAATATTGCGATGTTAAATAAGTATTTTTTTCTAAGAAAAAGAAATTTTTCCATCAATATTCACGTAAAACATTTTGTGCGTTTATCCCCATTAAATGCGGAAAATTATCAAAAAAAAAATGATTTTTACCAAGTTCAATACCTAATTTTTTTAGTGTGTGAGTGAGTTTTTAACAGATAATGCTGAATTAATTCCAACGTGCACGAAAGGATATTCCATTTTCAAATTGTAGCAGAATACGTAACAAACTTTAAAGCATTAGAAAGCAATAAACGTATTTGCTAATATGAATCAATGCCACCTACTAATAATCAATATAATATGTAGTTCTAAAATCAAGAAAACAGAACCACGTATTGCCGAACACCATGATATTTCTACCTGCGTCTTGATTTTTACCGAGAAAAATTACCTAAAAAGTTTTTTTAGTGTGTAGGTGCCCTTACAGGGCAAGATATAAAAAAAAATTTTTAAAGTATTTACTTGTATTTTTGGTTTACTTGGGGGACGTCTGGAATCGCTAAAGAATAGGTTTTTATTGTTAATTTAACATCCTTCTACCATAGAATGGTGTAGGATTGTCTATACACTTTATGTGCTCACAAATTTCCAAATTTCTTCCATTCCTTTCTGTCTTTTTCCATTATTTTCGCCTTCTTCCATGTCACTCGCTTCTTCAATATTCCTCCAATCGCTCCATCCCATGTTCGTCTTGCTCTTTCCTCTCTTCCTATTTTGCATAACTCTCGCCTTCCTAATTCTTTTCGCTGCTCTTGTCACTTCCATACGCTGTACGTATCCCCACCAACTGTCTCTGTTCTATGAGTTCTAGTGTTTATATTATTTCAAGCTCTTTCCTTATGTCTACATATCTCTAAAGCTTTAAAATTACTTTAAATTAAAGTTTCCATAAATAATACACTTTTCTTAAAGTGCTAAAGTAACATTTATTATGAAACTGGCCCTTATATATATTGCTGTGTTTCATAAGAGGAAAACCACCAACCATATTGAAATGTAATTATTATTTTATGTACACACCTGTTTGTAAGTTCAGTATAATTTGGGTTAGCTCGTATTGGTAATCATGGAAATTGAATATAATTTATCGTCTGGCAACTGTACGATATCCTGGTATACTAGGTGCTCACTAGACTCGAATGGGGTAGTGACCTAATGTAATTCGTTGTGAGAAAATGATGAAAATCCTTG
Source organism: Protaetia brevitarsis (assembly GCA_004143645.1). Classification (NCBI taxonomy): domain Eukaryota; kingdom Metazoa; phylum Arthropoda; class Insecta; order Coleoptera; family Scarabaeidae; genus Protaetia; species Protaetia brevitarsis. The sequence goes on along the minus strand of RXPK01000456.1, from coordinate 114,884 downwards.
GTGACGAGGTTGTTGATAAAAAAGCTGCTAAGAAAGGTTTATTTATTTTTATCAAGTGTAATGAATTGAATGGTTTTCCTGTCTTACGTCTGGTATTGAAGGGGATCTTCTATGTAAATTCATGTAATTACTCTATTCTGAAAATATACAGAAGAAACGTGAGGATTGTTCGACATTATAAGAAATTTTGCTGTATCTACTACACCTGGGTGTTTGTTCTACATGGGAGTGTGCATGTGTATGCTGTTCCGAGTCTAATCATACATCCTGAATGTAACGAAGGAGGTCTGTTTCCTGAATTTTTCCTGCTACCGATGTTATTCTCCTGGTCTGGGCCTTTTAGCTGAATATACGAGCGAATCTGGATTGTCACTACAAGGAAATTACATTTGGAGGTATTCTGCTGTCCTTGTAAACCGGTAAACGAGGTATCTGGTCAAAACATTGTTTAAATTTTTGTATAAATGAATTTATAACGTCTATAATATTTTGAGGTTATTATTATTTCGTATGAGATTAAAATTCTGAACTTTTATAAGTTGGCGAACGTGGTTGGTGGTTTTCTATTTTTTTATGATAGCGCGGGAGATTTTAAAAGTTCATATTTAAATAAAAGAATCTAAATTATACTGGATAATTGATAATACTTGTTTGAATATTCCTAATAACTATACTCAGCTTGAGAGTAAGAGTTCTCATGCTATTTATATGTCTTTGATATAAACTTATTAATAAATTATACATCTTATTAATGATTACACTGTTTTATTAACGAAAGTTCATTTGATACATTGAATTATTAAGAATTAAATTATAAATTCAATATTTAACAAAGCAAAGGCATAATAATAAACAAGTTAGTGATTTAGGAGAATCGAGGCGTACAGCCGTCAGCACAGTGGGTTCGTAACTGTATATAAACTGTAATAAACTACTTATTGGTTAGTAAGAGGGGGGATCATTAGTGCGCATGATCTGGAGTGGTAAATTTTAGATATCTTGGACATATACGGGATTTTATAGCCATCTAGTGGATTAAGTTCGGATTGTGTCTATCATTGTAGGAAGGTATCTGCAAAGAAAAGGCAGATCTATTTAGAGAGTTCTTTATTTATTTTTCTTTTCCGTAAAAAAGCATATAGCCGGGAAATCACAATAATATATATATAGTTACTTCAGAAAAATTAGCCAAATCAATGCAAGGGCATCAGCTTATTCAACTACAGCTTTATTTAAATTTTCTTCGCCAAATTAAAGCATTTTGCAATCGGGTACAAAACCCAGTGCTCTGTACTTACTATAATCCCTGACATCTTTCTACACATAACCAAAAACCAATTCTCCTTCCCCCTAAAAACTCTCGCGGGATCAATCCAAAGCTCCAGTAGGCAAATGGACCGACGTAATCGAATAAAGAGCCAATCTCTCCTACCCATCTTCACCTTATCGCTACAATTTGAACTCTCCCCGAAAAAATTCCTTTTCAAACCTCACGCGAAAGCCACCAGAAACCCATACTTTATCCCTCTCCCCCTTGGTGGCGAAAGATCCCGACAGAAATCGACAGCCAATAAGCTCCTCCAGCCCGTGCGGATTTGACCCCTGGCCAGCCAGCCACCGTCAGTCCGTCTAGGGGGTTAGCAAGGGGGGTTAAATCCGCATTTCGTCTTCGATTCCTCCAGAGAGATCGGTTCGATATGCTCGCGAGCGAAGTGAAAGGAAAAACACACACACAAAGAATATAAGAGTTTTCCGAAGTCTATTGTTTTTAAATCGATGCTTTCTGGGTGGGGATTTGATACGTCTTTCTTATGGGTAGGAAAGGGTGGGGTGTGGAGGCGTTATTTTTGCTGTATCGGCCGTATTCCCAGTCGTTTTAACGTGGCGATAGATACAAAGCCGAAGCTATTACTTAAACTGAATTTCGTCTGTTCGATATTGGAGATTAGGGAGTTGGGAGATATCTGAGGAAGAAAAGTAGGGAAAATGTTTTTGTTGGTGGATATTTGGGGATAGAGCTGAAACGTGCGCAGTACATATAACCCCAAAGAGAAATAAAACCAAGGAAAGAAAGTTAAAAGATATATATTTCATTCGAGGAATTAATGCAGATTCTTTGTATTAAAAAGAAAGATAAGCAAGCACTTTAATGTCTGACTTGTCTTACGTAAGTACCTACACTTCTCATTTAGTTACTAACATTTTTATTATCAGAGAATATCCTACTGACTGCGCAAATGGTGTGAAAATTCGTAGTTGCATATTAAGTTTTATTTAACTAAAAAGATGACAATAAACTATTGTCAACAATCATACAATAATAAATGTAATGTTCTGAGAGTATTCTGTAAATCAATAATTCGGTTAAGTAAAAGTTTTAAAGTTTGTAAGTTAGTTTGACCTGAATTGATTTAATTTGTAACCTCTATGATATAATCTAACTGTGATTAAATAAATATTTTTTTTCTATTTCGCATATACGAAATGAGCATTTTGTGTCACTGTTTTGTGGAAAAACAATATCACAAAGATCCACTTTGTAACATTATTTGTGGTGATATTTTATGTGAAGTTGGTAATGGACTTCGTGATTTAATATTTCACATTTATATCAACTTTTGCACGGAACTGCGCATGACTCAGGAATTGTGTCACTAACATGGAAACATTGAAGTTCCCTGTATGGATAAGAATTCACATTTTAAATAATAAATGAACGCAAATTAATGCGAAATAGGAAAAAATAATACAAATTTACAATGACTGTTGTAATACTCGTAGATTGAACACATTGCAGCTTGTAGTCATATTACAACAGATGTCATTGTAACACTAGTTTGTGCAAATAGTTTTTATTCAAAAAGAGTATAGGTGACGTCATCGAGATTTAGTTGTAACTTGCAAATTGTAATTTAAAATTATATTGAGCTATTCGACTGTAACTAAAGCTACATTATATATTAATTTGTTTTGATTGAATTGCTAAAAAAAGGTGATTTTTCACTGTGACTTAAATAGTGATTTAGCTGTGAAAATCTCCATAAAAATGGTAACTAATTACTTAAATTTTGGGCGATGTTAACTTTTTTCAACAAGATAATTGGTTCGATATAATAAAATTGTCGTTACAGAAAAATTCTTTATTCGTACCACAGAGTTTTATGTGTATTAAATTTACTTTTATTTAAAAATCACTTTTCATAGGTGATTTAGTACCGGAGATTTTCTTAGTACAGATTTCTAAACAGGATTCTATTGATAAATGATTTATACAGTACTTGATAGTGATTACATTGCGATTTTTATAATAATTTAACGGTGACTATACTGTTGTACAAAATTGTTACTGTAATTAAGTAATTTCACTGTGACCCAAATCGTGATTTAACTGTGACCTTTCTGTATAATCATATGTTAAAATATGACGCTTTGGGAGTTTGTTAATCATTTATATTTGGGTTTGGGTTGTGTGGGCTTAATGTATTTTCTTCTTACATTGGATTGAACTTTATTAAGTAATTACATGTTACGGTATCTTTCATCTTCTTGTATAAATCACAGCATTGTTATAATTTTTCCTGTCACAGAATTTCATATGAACTTATTTTTTTAAGGAGACTTATTATTAAATATGTTTAAGTTAGTTGTAACCGGTACAGTGATTCAACCTTTCTTGGAATGGAATTTTAAAAATAATTCTCCTGATAAATAATTTATACTGTGACTAAGTTGTGATTTTTATAATAATTTAATTGTCACTAGACCGTTATTTTTCTTGTATATTCTTGCATATTATCACTGTTTAAACAACAATTTAACTGCAGTTGCCTGATGTTATTACCTATTAAGCTATAGACAGATTCGAAATTATTTAATCAATTCTATTTTATTTAAATTATGTGTTTCTCTACATTGAATCGAAATAATAAAGTTGCTACATATTGCAGAATCCTTCAACTTCTTATTTGAATCACCAATAATATCGTATTTTAAGGCCTTTTCGTATCGCAGAGTATTATATGCATTCACTTTTATTTAAAAGTAACTAATTGTTAATCAAGAATCAAGGGTTAGTGGATTTATTGGTTTAATTGAAACAAAAAAACAACTATTATATTCCAAGTATCCAATGAACGGTATAGGTGAAGGGTTAGACAAGAGTAATAAAACTCGTTCTTTCGTTCATCTATTATTTATTATTTGATAACTAGTTTCGGCTATTAGCCATCTTCAGATCAACGTCAAAGAAATAGAAAATTGTCAATTATCAGATGAAAAACACCAAACATAAAATAAAATTAAACGAGCACCAACAATTATACAAACAAAATAAATAAATTCAAGTATGAGAAAAAGAAAAAGAGAAACTTTTACATAGAACGACAATGATATAAATGAATCAAACTGAATTTTTGAATTTTCTATTTCTTTGACGTTGATCTGAAGATGGCTAATAGCCGAAACTAGTTATCAAATAATAAATAGTAGATGAACGAAAGAACGAGTTTTATTACTCTTGTCTAACCTTCAAAAAAACTACGTTTCGACAATTACAGTCTTTTGCATTTTTTTTAATCTGAAAATATTAAAATACAGTTAAATGACTTTTGTTATAATTGCACAACAATATGACGCTGTTTTGACAAATATTAGCTAACATATTAAAAGATCTTTGTAAAGGACAATGATATATTATATTTACGTAAACAAACAATATATTAAATACAAAATTAAAACTTAACAGTTAACTTCTCAAAGGTGACAACAACAATCACGTTGTGACCCTTTATAGTGATTTAACTGTGACCATGTGTTATTTTACTTTTTTTTAACTTACAAGATTGGTCATGGTTTAATGACTGTGACGGTTCTTATTTAATAATAATAATAATAAAGTGTATATTTACTTCGATAAAAATTACAATAAAGTGAAAATTACATAATATCGTTATAATGGTATAAAAGCAGTAAAATAATTTAATTTAATTAATATTTGAATCAGCAATCACAGTATTTTAATGCACTTTTAAGTAACAGATTTTCACATGAACTTTCACTTAAAAATACTTTTTAAATCTGATTTAATTAACGCTTGTAGAGCAAATCAACTTTTCTGAGTTCAAAACAAGATAAATGATTTAGATATGACGATGTGACTTCAATGGTAATGTAACTGTGACTAGACGGTTATTTTTCTATGTCTGTGATTTCATTACGATTTTATTGTGATATCGTGAGCGATCATACCATGATTTAAACAGCAAGCTAAGTGCGATTGCCTTCTATTATTGTACGTTAAAGTTAAACCATGACAGATTGGGTGTCGGTTAATCTTTTTAATGGAATTATATGCTGAGAATCGATTTTCTTCTTACACGTAACGATATTACTTTATAACGTTCTTAATCATTTGCGAAACAGGGACCAGCAGTTCTTCAAACCGCAGGCCAACTAATCACCATTATATGCCGGCGACATAATACCCCCAATACACGTAACGCTAACGCGACTTACCCCACATTATAACTTCGTATATTATGAAGTCATCAACCTCCGAGACAATCAATTTATATGTATATCATGCAATTATAACAAACGCCCGCCACAGGTCCGGAATGACCCGGGAGGGCCGACACCGACGCCTAGCCGCCAAGACGCGGTCCCCGGCCGGCGGCGTGTTGCCGTTTGCCATAGCGCAGCGCGCGGACACACATCGCCCATCCTCCCCTCCGAATTACCATGTTAATTATAGCGTTGCCGCGGTACGGCGCTAGATGGCGTGACGGGCGGTAATAATCCGAAAAACTGAGGGGGCTAATATTCATTAGTTTTTACATCCGCGCTATGCGCATGCATAATTTCGCGTTTAGTTTTCGGTTAGACCCGGTTGCATACGATTTTTTTACGATAACGTTTCGTGCAGGTGTTTGACTTTTCTCTCTCTTTGTTTGGCGTGAAAATTGATCCAGAGGATCATTGTGAATAATTTAATCATAAATACGTCAAATATACTATGAGATTCAAAAAGATTGTCAATTCCGCTCCTATAGATAGTAACAGGGTGTAGGTATATGCCGCGTGTTTGTAATGAAGGTTTGAACTAAGTCAGTGTTGGAACATAAGAAAGTAAACGGATCTGTCATAAATAAGGAAAACGTAACTTATATTTGAACTCGCATTATATAAACGACGTATGGATTGGTGTTTCTGATTGTAAAAATGAAATGTAATTAATTTAACTTTACTAACCCCAGTGACCAACTATATTTATTTCATATTTTATAAATATTTAAAAAATATTAAATCTTTCTTGAATATTAGTTATATTAATATAATATGCATAAAATATATTATAGAAAATATATTAGGAAAACATTTAAAAAATATATATATGTTATGTAGCATTAACAATATTTTATTGCAAATGTCTTCTCAATATATTTTTCATAACTCTGCAAGAATATTTTGCTTTGTATTTCTGTAAATATTTATTTCATACAAAAAAAAAAGATTGAATTTTTGCTTTTGTACATTTGGTGCGTAGGACGAATAATGTAAAATAGGTAAAACATGCATACATATTAAGTAGGTATGTACCTATTTAAAATGATAGTTTAAAAATTAAATTAGATAATATATATCTAATATGATTTAATTAGTATCTAAGTTGAGCGCTGTAACTTTTCTATTAATATATCTGCGTTTTGTATTATATTATTTGTATTATTTGTAAGTTGCGAACGTCAACACAACACCTCTATTCATTACGGTGCCGGTGTTATATGATTTAGTAATGTTTATGCGTCTATGGATTAGGTACATAGAATGCATACGCGCACGTGCGTATCATCAACCTTTTCATTCGTTTGTCCGTTACATGTTATAGTTTATAATAGTATACGATTAGGGCAGATTAGGGTTAACTGTGTAATTAATTGTTGCGGGGTGTGTTTTAGTTTTTGTGGTGACTACGAGGTAAGCAAAACTTAGAACATGTCATGGCATTTATAAGATAATTGGAATGCTCAATATCGCTATGTACAGAAATCGTTTAATAATATAATTGTAGGAATTTTATGCATCATATATGTACTGCATCTACCAGATAAATTGCTAGTTGATTTGCTTAACAGATTCATCTCGGTAGATAAGCGTCATAACCTCAAATAGAGGTAAGAATACGTTGTGTTGTTTTATTGTTTGTACGTAGAATGTTTTCAAATATTATGAAATAAAGTAAAAGTAAGTATCGTATGTATTAGAATGTAGCTACCACTCCAATTATTGTAAATGCTCCAAATGTATTAGTAGGTGTTGATAATGTTGTACGATGTTTTATTCATGGTATGATCTAATACAATTGGCATTGCTTTAGAGGGCACGAGGAAACGCCATGAAAGCGCCACTACCGAAGATATGAAAAAAGCCATAGGATTGTACTTGGCACCAGCCAAGACTAGACTTAAATATGAGTATTTTTCATTTTTATTGGCTTATTCAAATAAAATGATAATAAATACGTTTGTTTTTTTTATTTAGAACACTTCAATTAAAAAATAGTGATTAATGTGATAAACCTTCAGTATGCCTTAAAAGATGCCAGAATTATTGATTATTAACTTGTATGGTGAGTGCGAAAAAACAAGTTCTTGGCTTTTAGGCAACTCTATGTATGTTTCAACTTGTCGTTATCGAAGTTATACATTCTAAATAACCAAGAACAATTTTAGTTCATTTTGATAAATTAAATAGATTGCATAAAAAAATCTCAATTTTCATATAAATATTTTACAAATATTTTAGAAAAAATATAGCGCTTACATTAATTTTAAAATATGGAATAAATATTTTAATCGAATATTTTATCTATATTTAGAAAAAAATATGAAAAATATATTCAAAAACCTCTCACGAAAAATATTCATGAAATATATTTTTTAAAATATGTATGTAATATTTCTGGCTGTTAGGGATAATTCGAGTTTTGTTTATAGTTGCATATAATTGTAGAATGATATTGTAACTCTGATTTTCTTTTGTTATAAGAGAATTTCGTTTTTTTAATTTTCCCAATACTTGCACAGGCATGCTGAATGGTCATAAACATTGCAATTCTTATTTGAATTAAAGGCAGCCGACACTATGAAGCTAAACTGTATTTGTTTAAAAACTTTTCGAAGACGAACGAGCGTATGTAATCACACAACGTTTATCAACGCTCACCTTCAATTTGAAAGCATTACACCAATTAGCTTGAAGCATACTCACGTCAGCAAGGCAAGAAATTTCAGTGAAAATCTTGATATCGTCACCATATGCAAGAATAGGAAGGTCAATTTGGAGAATTAGATCATTGATATACAACAAAAACAGCAATGGTCCCAGATTCGATCCGGTACACCAGAGATAAGAGTGAAAATCCTTGGAGTTGTGTCAATTATAGGCGACGTAGCACCTTTTTGTTTAGATATGACTAAGAAGACCCAGGTCAGACGGAATAAAAGCGAAGGAGCTTCCGCAATGAATTGAGATATTGACGCCAGATTGGTAACTGTGGATCTACCGGATATGAAGCCATGCTGATTTGACGAAATAAATGATCGAGTGCTACTATAAATACGCACATACAACACTTTCTCATAAAGCTTAGCAAAATTGGATATAATAGAAATAGGTCTATAATGCCTCAAGATCTCTCGATCACCCTTTTTTTGTGCACCGGCACAATCCTAGCAGTTTTCCAGCGATCAGGAAAGACACATGACGAGATGGAAAGATTAATAATAACTTTTAGAGGAAGTGCAAGTACAAATCTCCAGTCATGGACTAAGAAATTAGGTATTATGTCTTCACCAGCAGTGCGTTTATTAGAAAAACCAGCCATAAGTTCAAGAAGTTCATCCTCAATGACTAATAAAAAAGCACACGGCAGGGAATTGCGTAGAGTAACACCTAAAGGTGTGTCAATGTTATCAAGTGAGGCAAAAATAGGTGATTATATAGCAACGAACAATCAGCTTTGTAAAAATTATACTGAAAGTTCTTTGCAACTGGAACGCGCTCCAATGCTCTGAAATGCATGAAATCATATTTAAATTCCAAGCTAGTATGATAAGGATCCTCAGACACAAGGGAATTTTCTAATCGTTTTACCTCAATGTTTTGATTGAAATTAGATATAATAAGATCCAGCTTTTTTCCACCACAGTTTTGTATATAATTATGTTGATTTTAACATCTAGCACAAGCGAAAATATTCGCTCCATAGCCAATATACAATCCCCAAGAACAATGGTGTTAATTGCGAACGTAAATCAAATTCAATTCGATCGAAATGACAACATCATAAGCGGTTAAAAGCGCTAAATGTAATAAACAAGGACATATAAATCATAACAATCTTACTTGTATCTCTTATAGAATAGTCATTCAAGAGAAACAGAGAACAATGGTTGTTAAGCGGTGGTTGGGTTATGTTTTCCTTTCTTCCCCCGAGTCAGTAGGTATAGCTTTTTTTTTTTTAATCTTTTAGATATTGTAAGATACAGACCCATTTCTAAATTTAAATTTCACACGAAGCAACTTATACAAGAGCAATTAACACAATTATAAATTATATAGCGAGCTACAAGTCCAGGGTTATTATATAGCTTCATTAACGTGTGGTTGGTATTTAGCGTTATGACTCGTAATTCTTTATAATTACTAATTACCCCCAACTAGTGTAATACAATTATAATATGTATACATAAATAAATAATTTTACTGCCTATTTCCTGGTATACGTAAAGATTTCTCATACGAGCTAAAGAATATGGGGTGCAATAAAGAAATTTCATTCGGTTGAAGAGTTCAAATTATTAAGCATAAAACCGAAACATAAAATATTTCTCATTACCTCTAAATGTTACTGCATGTTTCTTTTATGACGTTTCTAACATATAAGATTTTGTATATTAAATATAAAAAATTATATGAGATACATATATACATTAGATTTAACACCGATAAAATATTATTATTAAAGGTGGCATAATTTAATTTCATTGCTTAATAACAAAAAAATAATATAAGCAAATGCTTAAGCGTTGAAACGCTGTAACTATTCTTCAAGTAATGAAAAATAATTGAATTAATTCTCATATTGATTTATCACAGCGTATTGTAAATGTAAATTAATGCAATGCTATTAATTAATTTTGCTATATATCACGTGCTCATTTATCGAATAAGGATATCTTAAATACGTCAGTGTCTTTGACAGATAAAAGATTGTTAAACAGATGGCTCATAAGCAATATGAATATACGTGTATTCACCGTACAAATGGAATGTAAAAAATACGTGATAAGAAAACTAGATTCTTTATTGGTTGATAAAGAATTAATCAAAAGTTTGTTACACACGATGCATAAAGGAAAATTGTATGTGCGATTCAAAATCGAAGAAGAGATAATATCAACTTTGGAAATTGTAAAAGATAGTAGAGAAAAAAATCCTATAATTTTTATATTCAAAGTGTTTTCCTATCTTAAGTAATACAATCTATAAGTAAGAGTCAAAATATAAACGAACACTTACTTAAGAGATTCGAACGAACGTCTTCGACTGAGTCTAGTGGACACGGAAGTTCCTTTACGGCCAACTTAACCGGTGATAGGGAAAACAGAAGTTTGTATCCAGGTTGGGTTCTTTGTTGAATCATCTTTGGAATGGTTAGATTGGAGGTAGCAAAAAATAATTTCCTAGGAGGTTAAAAAGAAACCTTTGTCGTTTGCTTGAAGTCACATGTGGAGTCATTTGCTCAATTTTCCCTGTATCTTTGTGGTTTAAACCCAGGAACCTCCACGCCGAAGGTTTTGTTTGGAGCGCTATGTGATTTCTAACGGTAGCGCCTAAGGATCAAACCGAAATTGACCAAAAAACGTTCGGTAAATTTCCCAGTAAATTACAAAAATTTACCGGTAATTCGATAAATGAAAAATCCATACCAGATATTTTTATCTACGAAATATTGTGTTTATAGATATGTATTTAAAGGTTTAAAGGGACATTGAAAATAAAAAAAAAAAACAGGTAAGTCTAAGTAACAATAATACCCACTTATTAATTTTATGGGAGAGCTTTTTTGTTTAATTTTAATTTAAACTTTCTTGAGATTGAGAACTGCTGTAACAGAAAATATAGAAAAGAAACTGACAAAAACTTTTGATTAAAAAACGTGAAAATGGAAATAAGATGGATAACGAAAAGCAACGCAAAGAAAAGCAAGATTAATGTTCATTTGTTGCTAGGACGGGAGGTAGCAAAACACCCCACTTTTCCTACTTGTCTTTGTCAACAAATGCATCTCTCATTTTATGGTTTTTTTATGTGGATTTTATTTATCTCTCGAAAAAAGTTAAGTTAGCACGTGCTCTGCAGTTTCTTTTAAGATTTTTAAAAGTTTTAAATTGTTTTTCTTAAAGAGTAAGTAAATGTCTCATTTTTAAATATTTAAAAATAATAATAATATTTCAATGCAATGTAATATGTAAATATTTTATGTGATTTTTTTCATATTATAATATATAAGAACACCATTTCACATATTTAAATTAATAGCAATTTTGAATATACCACATTACGAGAGAACATTAATACAACAAAATTTGAACCTTAAATATTTTGTTTTACTTCTTACAACTGTTTAAAATAATTAAATAGACATATTTATTACAAAATTCTAATATTATGCCTTAAGATTATGTAAAATATGTATTATTCTAGCCTAACTTCTAACCCTATTTTCTTGGGGAATCCCCATTAATGCCACACATGAAAAAAGAAAAAAATTACCGGTATTTTCATTTTTATTTACCGAATTACCTGTAAATGAAAAAATCGGTAAATTTACAATCACTAGTAGCGCCCATGCAACCGCTTTCGAACACCTACCGTGTGTAACGAGTTACTTAAGAGATCTGAACGACCGTCTTCGATTGAGTCTAGCGAATATGCAAGCTGCGTTGCGGCCAACTTAAGCAGTGATAGGGAAAAGAGTGTTTAGTATGCAAGTTGGGTTCTTTGTTGAACCAAGATATCTTTGATACTAGTTAGATTGGAGGTAGCTGCTTTCTTATATTTCTTTTTCTCTTTTTGGTTTTGCGGAATATTTCAAAATAAAAATCTAATTCAATTAAGATCAAATTTATTACTGAAATTTAATTGTTACGTTTGTGTTAGCAACTTCTTAATTACAAAATTAAAACTAAGAAAATTATACAGTGACCGGCATAAATATTGCAACATATGGGAAATTTTTTTATTATTAAAATATACTAAAACTTTTTTTTGGGGCTAGGTTGTGCATGTCTAGAAACCCCAAAATTTATTTTGATACACGTCACGTGACCAATAGCATGGCGGTAAATTCAAAAAATATGCTGCGAATCTCCAAAAAGTGAGGTTAGATGACATGATATCCAAAAAAGTTGCAAATCTTCATCAATTGAATTACATATTTCAATTTTTATATCACTTTTTTGTTTTGTGCATTAAAGTGGAAATCGTTAGTCTAAAACTAATAACTCATAACACTACATGCGCGTACCGAAGGTATTAAAGTAGGTTTTGAAATTAGAGAACAAGAAATAATAAATAGTAGGTAAAATAAAAGTAGTTTAATGTCTATGAAACTCAATAAAAGTAAATGATCAATAATAAAGTACTTCTAGCTAATGATATGAATACTTATTAGGCAAAAATATTTAAACAATAACTAATAGTAATGAACAACTTGTTAGACACATATATCGTTCTGTTTCTTCTAAGTAAAGTAGGCTTTGAAATTAAAAACAATAAAATAGTGTAGTAAACTATTTTAATTTTCTGGTAACTGAGTAATTACTATTTTTTTTTTCTACTTTAATACCTTCGGTGGGCGCATGTTTTCACTTTAATGCAAAAAACAAAAAAAAAGTATTATAATTTTCAATAAAAATAATGTTTGCTAAGTGGTTTAGAATGAAAATGTTTGTGAACTTTCATTTATTAGTGCTATATACAGTACCTTGCAACAACAATTGTCATACTGAAAACGTACTTTTCAGTTTTCGCTCTGTTAATCATTCAAAAATTGACAAAATCGTTTGAGTATCAACCAGATTTAGAAATGTCACTGCTGTTGAGCAGCTAAAAACGAAAAAAAAAAAAAAAAAATGGGAAATATGTAATTCAATTAAATAATATTCAGAAAAATTGTGATTTTCATTTTTTTCTAAATATCTGCACACGGCCTCAGAATTGAATTCTAAGCAACTTTTTCAAATAACTTTTTTGGATATCTTGTCATCTAACCTCACGTTTTGCAGATTTACGGCATATTTTTTAAATTTACCGCCATACTAGTGGTCACGTGACGTATGTCAAAGTAAATTTTGAGGTTCCTAGCCATGCACAACCTATCCCCCAGAAAAGAAATTGGAATATTTTAATAATAAACAATTTTTGTTGCAATATTTATGCCGGTCACTGTATAAATCCATTCTCCCGCATTTTTAAAGCTCTTGTTATAACACATTATAACAGCAATAGTGTGGCTCACGTTTAGTTGATTTATGCAACAACACATTTTCACCCCTATTTTATCGCGCGTATCGTTTAGATTGAGGTCTTAATTGTTGTTTTGTCGATAACGCAGTTCGACGCGACGGTAAAGCGTTATTAATATAACCCCTTTTTGTTTATCAACGGCGTTATATTAAACACATATTCTTGTTTCAGCGAGTAGCGAAATAATTTCTTTTAATAAAACAAAAACTACGAAATATAAAGATCACACATTCGAAAATTATCTAGCTCTTAATCTATGTAAATCCATTATTTCCATTATTTACGCCTTATAAAATTCCCGATTAAATTCACTCTTCCGCACTGAAAATGAACACCCGCAAACACATGGAGATTATATAATTCCGGCCGTTTGCATAAATAAATGTAACTGATCCGTATCTCACACAATCCACACGGAATGGAACAACCGACTTTTTTTTTTTTTTACAATCCGCACATTACAGGGAGGCGTTAGTAAGCAGTTACCATAATTTTATTGTGTGTGTGTGGGGCTCCTTTTCCATTTCCATCTGCAATCTAAATTATGCCGAATATTTCGACGCCGAGAATGGTAATTCCGGGACATTAGCGACTAGAAGAATTACCTCATATCCGCGTTCGAATTGCCCCGCGGGATTATAAATGAAATTATTATAAGTGTGATTAGGAAAAGGGGGCATTACACGTCACATTTAACAAGGCGCTATGTTATGGTCGTTTCCTCTGCAGCTTGTGTGTAATTAATTATTTAAATTACTGGAGTGGGAGAGGGGGGCAGTCTCTTCTTTAGAACTGTGATTGTACCGGCAAAAAGCATCCATTCAAAGCAATATACTTCATATGCTAGTGTCAGTCAGCTCTTTCAGTCCTTCGAGGTATCGAAAGTAGGATTCTTCCAGTCTCACTTCAGAAAAAGCAAGTTGAAATGCTGCCATACACGATCCCATTACATTCTAAAAGTTTGGAGAAGGACCAAAGTCACCAAAATCAAAGGAAAAGGACACTGTGTGACCCTAAATGCTACAGATCTATTAGCCTCACGATATTCTTTTTGAAAACGGTGGAAAAGAAAACCGCGACCTTTTGAGATCTATTGTGATCCCCTTTTTTCCTAGAGGACGCTCTCTAATTTTGCCCTCTTAATTAGGCCTATCATCTTTGAGAGCGGCTTCTTTATGTAGCTACTAGCTGTGGGGTTCTCCTCCCCCATTACTAGAAACCTTGTCCTCGCCAGGCCTTCACATTGGCACAGTAAATGAACTGGTGTTTCTTCTTCCTCTTGGCAGTATCTGCAGGTTGCATCATCTGCCAGGCCTATGTTGTACATATGCCTATTGAGTCTACAGTGACCAATTCGCAGACCTCCAATCATTTTGACAGTCTTCCTGTCTTTATTCAGTAGATCTCTCGTGAATTCAGGCCTCTGCTCCTTTAGGAACTCTTTTGCCTGCCTTTGTCCCGGTGATTTTTGCCACCACTCTCTGGACTAAGGCTGCAGATAATTCAGAACAGATATCTTGTGGCAGGTGCCTTTGCACCCCTGTCAATACGCCTAGCAAATGGGTAATTCACTAAGGCTGCAATAGTGCAGCTGACGAATCGAATCCAAAATGTACGGACGAATAAAGAGATCATAAAGAGCGCTTTTGACAACCTGAGCCTGCCAAGGAAGTATTAATCAACTGAGGGTAGATGACGTGACCTTCAGATGGATGTCATAACTGTTTTCTACCAGGTCAGTGGTATAAGATCATCATTCTAGAATGAGCAAAGGATGCCCCCAAGGGGGAGTTATTTCCCCGCTTATGTGGAGCCTAATACTAGGTGAATTTTCATGCGGTTTGACTGATCTGGGCATATTTTGCCAAGAGTATGCTGATGATATTGACATATATGTAAGGGGAAAGTTTGAGAACGCCCTCTGCCACGTAGCTCAAAGAAAACCCAACGCTACTTAACTTAATGTTAATTCCAGCGCGACCACTTTAGTAGCGTTCACAAAAAAAAGGAATCCACTCAAATAAGACCATCCAATGGGAAAGACTTAGATTCAAGGTTAAATATGTAAGCTTTACCCCAGATAATGAACTTGGCGTAACCAACAGAGATCGTTTAGGCCGCTGTGTACAAAACATGTTGTCTATCTGGACATGATCGTGCTCACAAATAGGTGTCGGTACATGTGTATTTTAAGTTGCTTAGATTTTGTCTTGTTTATTTTGTTCAGCCATTTTCCAATTTACCGAGAGAATTTTCACAATAATGTTTAGTTTGTATAAATTTTAGTTAATGAGTTTATTGTATGATTTAGTTAATTAAGTGTTCAGTTTTTTTTTTTAAATTAATTCCATTTAATTATTTGTCTTTTGTACGTCTGCGTTGTTTTTGTAGAAAAACGACTGTAGAATTTTGTCAGGCAGTTCCTTGGTCGACTGTTACCGTGAGTACACGTATTTTTGGGTATCATCGTTTCCCATTTTGTATTTCATTTTGATATCGTAATTTAATTCGCATTAATTGTCTTTTACTTCGTCCATCAAGGAATTCGCTTTATAATAATTGTTATTATATTGATGTGTGCACATTATAGATATAAGATCATTTATTATTTCTGTGCGGGAAGATATGTTTTCAGTTTAATTTTTCTCATTATTATTTTAAAGAGTTAATTTTTGGTTTTCTATTTTGCTGATTCATTTTTAATTATCTATCACCTCGGTTGGGTGAGTAGAAACTTTGCACTTGCATTTTAGTTTTGATTTTATAGATTTCTAGAAATTGTTTAATTTAGTTTGTTGTAATTTGTGAAATCACGTGGATTGATATTGGTATATTAGGATTATCTTCCTGAACAAACTAACCTTTTGCTTTGTATAGGAAATAGCATTGTGCTATTGTAATTTAGAATCAAGTGCAGTTTTTTATTTTTGGCCAGAACCTTCAGTTCACGGTTTTTTTTTCATACAATTCAGTCTGTACCCAGCAATACGTCAATATTTTCCAAAAACAAAAATCTGTCTTTTTAATCGACTATATCTCGGCAAATAGTAACAATAGAGAAAAAAGTTTAAAATAAAAAAGATGTAAAATTTTATCTTCTACAAAAAAGATCTTCACAATTTTTAACGTAGAATTCATCGTTTTCGAGATATTTTCAAAAAGGTGTTTTTCAAGATGGCGGCTAACGCACGCGGTTTAGGACGACACAAACTTTATTTTATCCTTAGGGGACACCCTCGGACATAATCCAATCGAAAATTCAATTATCAGGATTTTTTGCGGAGCGAATGTCTAAAAATGCTGGACTTTGTCACAAATCAAGGAATTGAATGGCTGGCTTTCAGTACTAATTGCTCGGTCTTGGGTGCGTTTGTTTAATATATGTAAATTATGTGCGTGTGTGTATGGTTGATTCATTACACTAAATTGTTGGTTTATATCTTATATAGTATGCTTTTTACGATTAAAATAATAAATAATTGAAATTAATAAATATTTAACTTCTACTATGAGCTTCAAAATGATTGTCGTAAGAAAAAAACTGTTTTCCGGAAAAAAATTATCTATACTTATTACCAATTTAATGAGCGAAGTTAGCTGCATACAAATTTCATACATTAAATGAATTTTCTTGACATTTAGCGACATTGGCGTGCGTGTTGTAGTATCTTTCGATTATTTATCTTATATTTTTTTTCAAACTGTTTATGTTTACATCTAATATCACCAACAATAGTATTTATGAATACTGTAAGAAAATAAGGGAATTTATCTGTGGTAATCAGCTCAACAAATAGGTAAAAAATCAATATTAACATTAAGTGAAATAGTTTATTACATTTTATAATTTTATAGGCTTATCATACACTTCAGCGCAACGAGCTGTCAAAAGAAAGTTACATTTTCATCCCTATAAAGTTTCTACGGTACAGGAATTATTACCATTAGATCACGATAGGCGATTGGAATATTGTCATTGGTTTAATAACAATTTAAGGGACGATGACTTGCTAAACAAATCATTTTTCTCGGATGAAGCCTGGTTTTATTTAACAGGCTATATTAATTCACAAAACTATCGTATCTGGCCTGCAGAAAATCCACACGAATTTCGAGAAACGCAATTGCATCCCGTAAAAGTTGGAGTTTGGTTAGCTATGTCCAGGCAATAATAGGGCCAATTTTCTTCGAGGAAACTGTAACAGCCCAACGTTACCAACAGATGTTGGAATTGTTTATTGCAGAGTTACAAGAAAATGAGCTTGAAGCAGGTTATTTTTAGCACGATAATGCTCCAGCACATACTGCTCGACAAATCTGCCAATATCTTCAACAGTTCTTTGGTGACAGGGTCGTTAGAGCACAAAGATGGCCACCAAGATCGCCTGATCTAACCCCATTAGATTACTTCATGTTTGACTATCTAAAAAATAGGATCTATAGAAACCGCATGCATACCATAGAAGAACTGAGAGATGCAGTTTTGTCACTTAATAATTATACTAATTGTATGTTATAATTTAAAGTAATAAATAAATCATAATTTCCCTAACAGCCAGAAATATTACATAGATATTTTTAAAAATATATTTTATAAATATTTTTCGTGAGAGGTTTTTGAATATACTTTTCATATTTTTTTCTAAATATAGATAAAATATTCAATTAAAATATTTATTCCATATTTTAAAATTAATGTAAGCGCTATATTTTTTCTAAAATATTTGTAAAATATTTATATGAAAATTGAGATTTTTTATGCAATCTATTTAATTTGTCAAAATGAACTAAAATTGTTCTTGGTTATTTAGAATGTATAACGTTGATAACGAAAAGTTGAAACATGCATAGAGTTGTCTAAAAGGCAAGAACTTGTTTTTTCACACTCACCATACAAGTTAATAATCAATAATTCTGGCATCTTTTAAGGCATACTGAAGGTTTATCAAATTAATCACTATTTTTTAATTGAAGTGTTCTAAATAAAAAACAAACGTATTTATTATCATTTTATTTGAATAAGCCAATAAAAATGAAAAATACTCATTTTTAAGTCTAGCCTTGGCTGGTGCCAGGTACAACCCTATGGCTTTTTTCATATCTTCGGTAGTGGCGCTCTCATGGCGTTACCTTGTGGCCTCTAAAACAATGCCAATTGTATTAGATCATACCATGAATAAAACATCGTACAACATTATCAACACCTACTAATACATTTGGAGCATTTACAATAATTGGAGTGGTAGCTAGATTCTAATACTTACGATACTTATTTTTACTTTATTTCATAATATTTGAAACATTCTACGTACAAACAATAAAACAACACAACGTATTCTAACCTCTATTTGAGGTTATGACGCTTATCTACCGAGATGAATCTCTTAAGCAAATGAACTAGCAATTTATCTGGTAGATGCAGTACATATATGATGCATAGAATTCCTACAATTATATTATTAAACGATTTCTGTACATAGCGATATTGAGCATTCCAATTATCTTATAAATGCCATAACATGTTCAAAGTTTTGCTTACCTCGTAGTCACCACAAAAACTAAAACACACCCCGCAACAATTAATGACACAGTTAACCCTAATCTGCCTATCGTATACTTTATAAACTATAACATGTAACGGACAAACGAATGAAGACGTTGGTGATACGCACGTGCGCGTATGCATTCTATGTACCTAATCCGTAGACGCATAAACAATACTAAATCATATAACACCGGCACCGTAATGAATAGAGGTGTTGTGTTGACGTTCGCAACTTACAAATATTACAAATAATAATACAAAACGCAGATATATTAATAGAAAAGTTACAGCGCTCAACTTAATACTAATTAAATCATATTAGATATATATTATCTAATTTAATCTTTAAACTATCATTTTAAATAGGTACTACCTACTTAATATGTATGCATTATTTACCCATTTTATATTATTCGTCCTACGCACCAAATGTACAAAAGCAAAAATTCAATCTTTTTTTTTTATATGAAATAAATGTTTACAGAAATACAAAGCAAAATATTCTTGCAGAGTTATGAAAAATATATTGAGAAAACATTAGCAATAAAATATTATTAATGCTACATAACATATATATTTTTTAAATGTTTTCCTAATATATTTTCTATAATATATTTTATGCATATATATTTATATAATAATATTACAAGAAAGATTATTATATAATATGAATAATATAATTGGTACTGTGGTACGTATCGTCCTACCAAGTCCAAGGTAGACCTTATCTCGTAAATTTGAATTTAATGATCTTGGTGTAATCTTTGATACCACGCTTTCCTTCAAATTGCATATTAGCTGTATATGTTCTGAAGCCATAAAATCTCTTCTCTCTATATATTATTACTATTATTTTTATACAGAGTTGCAAAAAGGAGCTAATTAAGTCAACATTTTCTCTTTTCAAATGTTAAAAAATAACCGTTTTTATACGTTCGTAAATTTTCCTTAACACTTCGTGTTAGAATCGCTCATATTAGTTCATTTTTATTTATCCTACCAACAACGTATACCTGTGTACTTTTTGCGATACAGAAGACGAATTGCCTCGGACGGCAAAGCAATTATCGGAATTACTACTACGGAAAATATATAATCAGCTCCTGCTGCCTTTTTCTCTTTCTTCGTCCGTTTCGATAGCCTGTCCATTCGTTCCACCATTGGCGATCGCTTTTAAACCTGCGCGTATCAATTTAATGTACATATATCAATTAATCCCACCGGGCTCCCTGTTTAGCATAATTGCCGGGCAATTATATCGGAAATGAACGCGATTACGAAGACACATATATCTGTATGCGTGTACATGGGATTAAACGCGCCTATATCTATAGCGACGGAATACTACGGCATTAATTTAAACTATAGCACAGTTTGAAGTTGTGTTTGGTTAAAACGAGCTTATAGTTGGTAACTGGTTTAGTTTCAAACCCGGCTACGTTCTTCGATGTGTATTGTGATAAGTAATTGAGCCTGAACTGCAATTACGTCAATCTTATGTTTCGATATGTTTCGACTCGAATCAAACAGCTGGGTTTACTCATTGATTACTGTTATTACTGGCACGTTTTGAATTGATGATGATTTATATAAATATGTATTACAAAGTGCTAATCCGTAACTCATTAACTTGTGCCGATGTTAATCTATACCAATGTATGAAAATTCCAAATTAATATCATTAGTTTTATAAAAAAAAAAAGATGCTGGTATAAAAAATCAGTAGTGGGCTTGCTGCAGCCAGGAGATATTTACAATTATATCCAAACCGAAGACAACCAAATCATAAACTTTTTAGAAATCTTTATAATCGCCTGGGAGAACCTGGGTGTTTTTGTCCTAAGCGTCATAATGGTGCTCCAAAAACAATTTCAATAGAACATGAGGAGTAAGCTTTGAAAATCAAGGCGCAATTGAATATAACATAACTTCCTATATAAACAAGAACATAATAAAATAAATAAAATTTGTTCAGTTTTCCAAAACCGTGAATTTGTTAGACGAAACATCTTCTTAGTTTAAATGTAAACAATATACTAAAATCATTATGAATATATAATATTTTCACCACAAAAATTATTATTTTAGATTTGAGTAAATAGATTTTCTCAACTGGAAACTATCATATTTATGCCTTAATAACACTATGTAACACGTTTTTTGTCCTTGAGTAGTAAGCGTTATTTCCAACTTATCTATGCTTCAAAACAATAGAAAAATACTTTTATTCCCCTCCAATTTTGCTTTTGTGACTAGGCCAACGAAAATTTGAAATATACCCACATATGTATATTGTATGTCCACTTAAGTATGAGACAAATGAGAAAAAATTTTATTGTTGAATTTATAAAAAAAAATATGTAAAATAAAAGTTAGTGCTTCTTTAAAAACATATTTTATATTCAAACTTAGTTAAAATACGTGGTTTTGCTATAAATTAAGAAAAAAATTAATTGTCTTGAGAATAAAACACGCTTAGGTACCAAAAAGCTCCATGACCGAAAAGTACTTCAACTCCCTAAATGTGCCAAAATACAAATTTTCAAAGTAGAAATCAAAGAAATGGAATACTACAAAATTACACAGTATGAGCTTAACATTGAAAAAATACTTCTTTTTTTTTGTAAAAATGTGTTTTTTCGATTTTTACTTGAAAGTTGGTATTTTGGCATATTTAGGAATTCGAAGTACTTTTTTTCTAATGGAACTTCTTCATATCGTTAAAAATAATGGTGATTTATTCTCAAGACAATTTCTTTTTTTCTTTCTTAATTATAGAAATATTACGAATGTTAATTTTAAACCCCAAATATATTTCTTCTATACATTTTTTATTTATATACATTTTTTTATAGATTCAATAATTTTTTTTGCCCCAGTAGTCTCATATTTAAGTGGACACAGTGTATATCTCCAATATTTTCTCTTTACGGGTGAGCTTTTTAGGAAAGTCATCGCAGTTGAGAATCTTCTTAATTTGGGGTCCTACGAAGACACCGGCTTTGACCTTCGCCTCAGGTAGCTTAAGGAAATAATTTTTAAAGGTGTTTCATGGCTGCTGACTCCGTACCTAGAGCTTTCGCAAATTGTTTTATAAGCCCCAACTTTATGTGCAGTGGTGGCATCAGCACCTTTAGAGGGTCTACCAGTGGCTCTCATTTGATATTGTTTTTTATAGAAAACTCTGACCTCTGTGGCCAGTCGCGCTTGTTGTAGTGCGCATTGGTGTCTCTGCTCTCCCAAAGACAAAGATAACATTGGAATTTGGTGAAACCACCTTGCAGATCCATGAGGAATGACACCATTTTGAAATCGCCGATGACCTCCCTCCCATACTTGTCATACTTCGAATCTTTCAGCAAGGTTTTGATGTTAATGTAATCGTCTTTGAGGTGCACTGAATGACCCAGGAGAAGAGATGGAAAGTTATTACCATTATGCAGCAGTACTGCTCTGAGGCTTCTTAAAGAGCTGTCAATGAAGAGACGCCACTCATTTGGATTATAGGCGATTCCAATTGCCTCAAATAGCCCAGTCACATTGTGGCAAAAGCAAGGCCCATCTAGATAGGTGAGAAAGCTAGAAAAAGTTTGGTGACGCTTTCTCTGATCTACGACTCGCACAGTTTCATCCAGCAAGTTCCACTGCTTCAGCCTAGAGGTCAAAATCTCAGCATTGGACTTGGAGAGTCCAAGATCTCTAACTAAGTCGTTCTACATTGATCATGTCATCTGATTCTACAATATTTTCTTCACACTCCGATTCGCTGTTGCTGATTGAAGACGCCTGATCTATCTTAGGAGGAGTAGGTAATGGAAGCTGAGGGCTGTCTAATACTGGGGCCATGGATGAAGGAAGATCCGGATACATTACAGCAGGCGCATTTTTGCCAGTACGGCGTTTGGAAGGGTCCACAATGCAAAAGTAGCAGTTGCTTGAGTGGTTAGTGGGTTCCCGCCAAATGCTTGGAATTGCAAATCTCATGGATCTCTTTTCTCCCCTATACCATCCTCTTGTCTTAATAAACTGACCACAAACATAACAAAACGCGTCTGCTTCATGTTTGCAACCTCTTAAAGCCATCACCTAATTAGAAAGTAGGTATAGTGAAATGAGAAGTACATATACACACCGTTTTGAGCACTGAAATCGTGGGACGAGTCTATTATATCAACTTTAGGAGTGTACACGTTTTGAATGGAAAGACGTTGGAACATTGGATCTGTCAAAATTTAAAATAGCACCTGAACAATATAGCAATAAATTATCAAAGCAGGTTGAGTGGTTGAGACATCTTCGTTGTGATATTTTTGTTTTGTTTTCCAAAAAAAAAAACAAATCCGAATCCGAAAATGCAGATACTTCTCACTTTGACAGACATATTTACTGTCATTCCTATCGTAAATGAATTTACTTCCGTCACTGATGTCTTTAGTTTCCGTATTCTACATCGAACGACATAATATGTACTTCTCATTTTGGGTTTGCTTGTAAATTTTAAAATATCATTGTCTTGGTCACAAAAGCAAAGCTTGTGGGAAATAATCGACTGTTTTTATACTTTTCTGACATAAGAAAATAGGAAATGACAGTTACAACCCAAAGACAAAGAAATTAATAGAAATTTGTTACATAGTGTAATTTATGTACATTTGATAGAACTATATAAAAGTATTATTTGAAGTATTGCCATTATTTGCTTCCACAATATAAGTATATTGAACTGATAATACTTACCTGCTTAATCTAAGCATTTCTACTATTCAAGGATAATAATTGCCTACTAATTTTGTGTCTGTAACACTAAAAATCCTCGGTAGGGGAAAATTAATAAATAAAGAAATATTATGTAATTAAATAAATTTACTGTCATACTTTATAGTTTTACAATGTTTGGGAGAAGGTAGCGTATCGGAGTACTCCAGGAGTGCACATGGGATATTGATGTTATGTGTATCCGTCGTAGCGACCGATGTTCTCGGGATACTTCCCACTCAATGCCTAGGCCTGGTATCTAGTCCGCTTTGGTTACTGATATAATTTCAATCAGTATAATAATTTGCTGGCATTACCTAATGAAAACTAATAACTAGTAAATACCTACATATGTTTGTTAATGTACCCACCTACCATGTTCATATATTAACGACACAATGGCACTGACTCTAAGTATTCAAAGTAGTCAAAGTTTTTTAAACCAGTAATCCTTTAATATTGGATAACACGTACGTACTTACCCTAGAAAATTTTAATGGTAGCATCTGTGCATCAGCCTCATTCCACCCCATTCTCTAAGTAGCTGTAAAACGACTGGGGTATACATTTAGATTTACTTACACTCACAACCAACAACACTGTTCGCTGGTCAATCAAATAGTGACGCCAAGTAAAGCGTATGTATATGCAAAACCCCTTAAACCCCCTTAAAAAAAGAGGGAACCAATGACAGATAAGTTTTAGTGCAATAAATGGTGGGGTAAAATTCGTTTCAAATGTTTCAATATTATGGTAATTTCAATTTGATATTTCATTTTTTCAGTACAAAACATTTAATAATTTTATATAGTAATTCATTATACCAAACGTATAAGGGATTTTATTTGAATCTACAGACTTTCTCACTATGATTGCATAGATTTATTCCTTATAACAATAACAATGTTCATTTGGAGGAAGTATACTTCAATGCAAATATTTATACTATTTGTTCTAAGAGGATATTGTGTTTTTAGATAATTTACTCTTATGTTCTAACCAACAAGATTTAGTTCATTTAAATTTATACTAAGTTTTGATTCAGATTGATAATAGATTTTTTTTGTATGCAGTATGTCTTAAACGAACAACATTTATAGAAGGCATATTGCCCTCAATCCTCATATTTTAGACTCTACTATTACCAGTTTCCACGTTACCCATTCTTAACAACTCACACTGTATAACTAATATATTTAAATTTACAATTATGATTTACTGGAAATGAAGTTCATATCACTACATATATTTAGACGAAGAAAAATTCTATTACTTTCCAACACGGCAACTTTAAAAATACTCGACGTTTTCACACAACACCAATGACGCAGTCGACCAATTCTATATCGTGCAGACCGATAACCGTTGATCCCAACGCTAATTAATTAACAATTATAAAGTTTAATAATTCACATCAATAATGAATTGTAAATAATACATTACATTATGTTGTATACTCAGAAAACAGTCAGTCATATTTATAGATGTATTACGAACGGTTCCACGGAAAGATATATGTTACATGTGTGTAGATTATGTCTTTTAATTAGTTGAAATTAATTAACTCTAGGGCTTTTGGCGACATTATCGGCAGAGGAAAAAAAATATGTCATGCGTCAAAAGATAACTTTAAGTGCCTCTGTTTGTTGTATACGCTCGTACATTTTAACGTATACAAATTAGCCAATAAATATTAAAAAAATTAAAAACATTTTCTGTGTCGTATTTCCGTTTATCATTGTCTGGCTTTAATTTGTGGTTAGGTATGAATAAATTTAATCCCTATTGATTCGCTTAAATATGGCTGTGTAAATATCGCAATATCTTAAAGCCGATAAAGAAAGCAATTTGCAATTTTTTAACTTCCAAATTAGTCGGCGTTTTTATCTACTGTAGACATTACAAAGTTGATCTAATTATCTCTGATTGAATGGAATGGTTAGAGAACTGTATTTGCGTTTATGAATTATCCAATTTCATTGAGGAATAATTTAAATTAGAAGCGTGACGTATTAAAGTAGATAAGTGTGATGTTTTTAATCATAGTTTATTTGTAATGGTATAAAAGTTTTTAAACAAATACGGTTTAGCTTCATAGAGTCGGCTGCCTTTAATTCAAATAAGAATTGCAATGTTTATGACCATTCAGCATGCCTATTGGGAAAATTAAAAAAACGAAGTTCTCTTATAACAAAAGAAAATCAGGGTTACAATATCATTCTACAATTATATGCAACTATAAACAAAACTCGAATTATCCCTAACAGCCAGAAATATTACATAGATATTTTTAAAAATATATTTTATAAATATTTTTCGTGAGAGGTTTTTGAATATATTTTTCATATATTTTTCTAAATATAGATAAAATATTCAATTAAAATATTTATTCCATATTTTAAAATTAATGTAAGCGCTATATTTTTTCTAAAATATTTATATGAAAATTGAGATTTTTTATGCAATCTATTTAATTTGTCAAAATGAACTAAAATTGTTCTTGGTTATTTAGAATGTATAACGTCGATAACGAAAAGTTGAAACATACATAGAGTTGTCTAAAAGGCAAGAACTTGTTTTTTCACACTCACCATACAAGTTAATAATCAATAATTCTGGCATCTTTTAAGGCATACTGAGGGTTTATCAAATTAATCACTATTTTTTAATTGAAGTGTTCTAAATAAAAAACAAACGTATTTATTATCATTTTATTTGAATAAGCCAATAAAAATGAAAAATACTCATTCTTAAATCTAGTCTTGGCTGGTGCCAGGTACAACCCTATGGCTTTTTTTCATATCTTCGATAGTGGCGCTCTCATGGCGTTTCCTTGTGCCTTCTAAAACAATGCCAATTGTATTAGATCATACCATGAATAGAACATCGTACAACATTATCAACACCTACTAATACATTTGGAGCATTTACAATAATTGGAGTGGTAGCTACATTCTAATACTTACGATACTTATTTTTACTTTATTTCATAATATTTGAAAACATACTGCTGTGATATGTCTCCCCGGTTGTGTAAACTCTATGCTGTGTATTTTCTAAGTTCATGTTTTGGCTTTGACGCGTGCAAATTCTCACTAATTTTACTTTTTACTTTGAAGTTAGTAGTTTTGTTGGATAATTTATTGTTCAGTTAGTTAGTTCATTTTTCTTTGGTTATAAGTTTTGCAGTAGTTTATCTTGCTTATGTCCTTCTTATAAGGTGATTTTTATGTTTGTTTGCGGCCGTTGCAGAGCGCGCGCAGTCAGCTGTTTTGTATATACGCGTTGCGTGAGGCCACGTTAGGGCAGAGTCTGAATAGTGACGGGAGGTTGTAGTTGTAAAATTTTGAGATCTTTCATTTTAGCCCTTTTTACAATTTGTCATTTGTTTCGTTTTAATTTTATTTTTAATCAGTATTCAGACTTCTCTTCTTATTTTGTGCACAATTTAAGTAAGTTTTTGTTATTTATATTCGTTTTAGAAGAAAGCGCGTGTAGAGTTTAAATTTTCTGTTTTTTTTTGTAGTTATCAATTTAATTTTAATTTTATCACCTCGGGGAAGGTGAAGTGAAGCTGAGAGCTTGTTTTTTATTTCATTGTTAATTTTGCTTGTTTTATTGTACAAACAATAAAACAACACAACGTATTCTAACCTCTATTTAAGGTTATGACGCTTATCTATCGAGATGAATCTCTTAAGCAAATCAACTAGCAATTTATCTGGTAGATGCAGTACATATATGATGCATAAAATTCCTACAATTATATTATTAAACGATTTCTGTACATAGCGATATTGAGCATTCCAATTATCTTATAAATGCCATGACATGTTCAAAGTTTTGCTTACCTCGTAGTCACCACAAAAACTAAAACACACCCCGCAACAATTAATTACACAGTTAACCCTAATCTGCCCTAATCGTATACTATTATAAACTATAACATGTAACGGACAAACGAATGAAGACGTTGGTGATACGCACGTGCGCGTATGCATTCTATGTACCTAATCCGTAGACGCATAAACAATACTAAATCATATAACACCGGCACCGTAATGAATAGAGGTGTTGTGTTGACGTTCGCAACTTACAAATATTACAAACAAAATAATACAAAACGCAGATATATTAATATAAAAGTTACAGCGCTCAACTTAGATACTAATTAAATCATATTAGATATATATTATCTAATTTAATCTTTAAACTATCATTTGAAATAGGTACATACCTACTTAATATGTATGCATATTTTACCCATTTTATATTATTCTTCCTACGCACCAAATGTACAAAAGCAAAAATTCAATCTTTTTCTTTATATGAAATAAATATTTACAGAAATACAAAGCAAAATATTCCTGCAGAGTTAGGAAAAATATATTGAGAAAACATTTGCAATAAAATATTATTAATGCTACATAACATATATATTTTTTAATTGTTTTCCTAATATATTTTTATAAAATATTTTATGCATATTATATTAATATAACTAATATTCAAGAAAGATTTAATATTTTTTAAATATTTATAAAATATGAAATAAATATAGTTGGTCACTGGGGTAATATCCAACAATATAATACCTTTTCTAACCTAGCAGTTTTACCAAAAGTTTGCAACCCTATCTATCGCGTCTAGAGTCTGATTTACCCCACATACATAGCATTTTGATAGCATTAAACAATCTATTCTATTTATAATTAAACCAGCTAATGCCTTTCCGATAACCAATACTTAGATCTGTCATGTCAGTTTTACCCAGTTTAGCAACAACCTTAACTAATTGACGTTTCTAGCAAAAACCGTAAAAATGCTTCTATGTAAATATTTATTAAAAAGTTTCTCGAAAAATACGATACTGTCTCATAAGCCCTCAACTTAATATCAACAGTAATACCGTTTATACCCGCACTTTAGTTGTATGTAATTGATTTTAATTTCAAAGAATTTCTGATTCTGAAATAGAGGTTGCGTTTAGGTCAGTGATCGATCTAAAAGCAACCTCTATTTCAGAATCAGAAAAAGCTTAAATCCTGTACTCGCTAATTGCCTAATAGGCTTATGCTCCTCCCCGTCGTCTATAACTATAAACTAAAACTGTTTTCTTCTCCAAACTTCCAGGTATGGTTCCAGAACCGACGAGCGAAGTGGAGGAAAAAGGAGCACACGAAGAAAGGTCCAGGCAGGCCAGCGCACAACGCCCACCCCCAGTCCTGTTCCGGAGAGCCAATCCCACCCGCCGAATTGAGAGCCCGTGAACGTGCCCGCCGTAGGAAGAAGCTCCAGAAGGCTCTGGAACGACAGGCGCGCAAATTACGCGCGAAAGGCATCGCCGTCGACTTGGTGGCGCTGAAACGCGAATACCTGAACCAAAGAGGCACCGACGGCTTGGATAGTGATAGTGACATAGACGTTGTGGGCGATTCCGGGGCCGAATCGGAAAATTTCAACACCAGCAGTAATGGCAGCAGGGACAAGATGTTTTTAGCACCGGTGACGGGGGAGGGGGTCGGTGTTGATTTGACGGTGGACACGCAGGATGATAAGATGCGAAGACCGAACCCGTTTAGCATAGAATCGCTGCTGAACACTTGAAAGTAGATAAGTTTGCGTGCCAGTGATTTGAAGATGTTATTATGTGGGGGCGTCGGATAAGGATGACGTGAGAAGCCGCTGAGAGAAACGGAAAGGAATAATATTGTTAATAATGAAGTAATTTGTGCAATAATTTGTATATATATGTAATTTAGTGTATAGTTAAAATTAAAATGATTACATATATGGAATTTTCGGGGTGAAAAAAAAACTAAAAAAGGGGACACGACATTTTTAAATGAAAACATATCATTCCGAGGGGGAAAAATTAAATTTAAAACACCTGCAATAATATGTATACACTCGGTGAAATTTGGTAATCATCATGGCTCTCCATAAGATTTGGAAAAAAAAATTAAAAAAATATATTTATTAAATTATTAAATTTATTCTTTTTTTTTACCAAACAAAAATAAATTTATTTGAAGCATTTTTAATTAATATTCAACTTGCGAAAGCTTTTTTTATTATTATGCAAGAATTTTATTTAATTTCTTAATTTATTAAATTAAATTATTATAATTTCCAAAAAAAATATATAATAAATATTTTTTAATATTGATTATATATTTTATATAAATATATAATTTAATTTAAAACACCTGCAATAACATTTATACACTCGGTGAAATTTGGTAATAATTATGGTACTCCATAAGATCGGAAAAATCTGGAAAAAAAAAATTAAAAAAATATATTTATTAAATTATTAAATTTATTCTTTTTTTTTTACTAAACAAAAATAAATTTATTTGAAGCATTTTTAATTAATGTTCAACTTGCGAAAGCTTTTTTATTATTATTCAAGAATTTTATTTAATTTCTTAATTTATTAAATTAAATTATTACAATTTACAAAAAAAAAATATATAATCAATATTTTTTTAATATTGATTATATACTTTATATAAATATATAATTAAAATTTTTTTTCGATTTTTCAGTAAATTGCTCCGAAATTTTAAATCATGGTTTTGCATAGGATTGGCAAAATCTGAAAAAAAAATATAAAAAAAGTAAAAATATTTTCATGTAAATGGTAAAGGTATTTTTCTTTTTTTTTACTAAAGAAAAAAGAATACATTTCATTTGAAGCATTTTTAATTGTTGTTTAACTTACAAAAGCTTTTTTATTATTATTTTAAGTATTACTTAAATTTTTTAATTTATGAAATTAAATTTTTATAATTGCAAAAAAATATATAATGAATATTTTTCTTCGATTTGCTATTTTCCAGGAAATATCAATACATATACAGGGTGTATCAAATAAAAAAGTAAATTTTGCTTGGGTGTTAACTACACGACATATAAAGCACAAACCCACCGAAACTGGATTTCATCATTAAAGAATAAAAAAAAGTTGAATTTAGAGCCAAAAATTCTTTAGTCCGAGCCTGATGCAAGGAAACGTCATGTTAAGCACCCGCTAAACGTGGTATTATGTATAAATACATTGCACTCATTTAGTATTATTCTTAATGGTATGCCGTAAGTTCATTTAACGTCATTCTGAATAAATAAAGGCCTTTGTAAAAATAGCAAAACTAAGGCATTTTAAATTTCTCCTTTTTATAAAATTAACATTCCTTTTTTGTTAAGAGCATTCTACGTAAGTCTACAAAGTATTATTTTTAATATCCTGATAAGACGTTCGAGTTTCACCGGATATGCGACTTCAGTAGTTACAAAAAACGTAAATATTTTTCTTTTGCTTTGTCGAATTCGAGAGTTAGTTGTTAATAAACGGTACCATATGAATCTGTTATTTCTTAGGGTTATTTCTTTTGGATTTATTTAATCATATAACGCAAAATGAATTGAATCGAATTAACACAGAAATAAATGTAGATACAGAAAATTTGCAAACAATGCCTTTTTTAACTATGACATCGCGCGAAAATGAATCTATACATTCCCGCGCTTTTGCCGTATGCATCAAGCTTCGATTTTCTTTATATGAAATCATGATGGTCCTGAAAAGGATCGTTTTTTCGAGACGGCAAGAATTTAAATAAAATGTTCGAAGTGGCTTACACTCCAAGCGACAATCCACACAAAACTAACAGCGGTAATGGCTGAATGATAGTGGCATGTGGGGAGTATACTCGGGACAGCATTTAGGTTGGGCACAGGTGCGGCTCTAGCCCACGGCATTTATAAAAAAAAAAATTCTCGTTAATGCTTACAGATAGACCCCCTGTGCATTAAGACTTTTTGATTTTATATGATTACAGCTGCTACATATTATTATATTTACCTCTATATCTGATACACCCTGTATACCGAAAATCCCAAGGTGGATGACATACTCTAAGTATATGAAGAACCAAACATCAGAATTAAGTCCAATTTCTAAGTTATTGAAGGTGAAATACATTTATTCGAAAAGCAAATTTGTCAGGTTTTGCGAAGAGCGATTAATATACAGGGGGTTCCATTTAAAAAAAATTATACGTAGAAACGTATACTTTCATGCGAATTCAGGAAACACTCTGTATATTTTACTTAAATCGAATATCACGTTGGGTTAGCCTAAGGCTTCGTTAAGCTGTGTTTAAAATTTGCACTTTTAGTTAGTGTAAGTAACAAAGATATCCGTACTTTTGTAAGGGGTAGATTTTCCACCAAAAAAAGAAAATTAAATTAATTTTTATCTTTAACACGGGTTTAACAGGGAAGCATATAGAAAATTTATGCAAAATTGAATAAGAATTTAATAATGAAACAAATATACAGGGTATTCCATTTAAATTTAAAAAGCTGTTACCTGGATTGGTAAAAGCGGCAACGTTGCAAGTTTCTGAAAATATTTTAAAAATATAGTTCATCTTGAATAACTTGCTGATACATAATTTGAGTCAATTCCGATGTTTGGTTCTCTATAACGCCATCCACTTTGGGACACCCAGTATATACATCTATGATCTACGAAAGTGGGTATGCCAACCTTGTATAACGTCCTTTTTGCAAAGCTTTAAATGACGTCAATGCTTGTACAAAAAGAAAATAAACTGACTAACATATAAAACTAAACGTTATTAAAATTGTATTTATGTGATTATCAATTATAATATTTATACTGTAATCTTATAATTTACAACTTGCATATTACATTTTTTTTTCAAGTAAAGAGAGATAATTATTAATAATTATGCGCTATTTTTGCTGCTAATAAAAAAAAGAATCATATGAAACAGCGGTAAATAAATTATGTCCACGCGTATACCTTGATTACTGTGTAAACGTACTTCAAATAAAAACTTTCGAATTAAAAAAAAATTGACATTTTTGCGCCTTCGTCCAGAAACACTCACTTTGCAGTACTTCAAAGCGCAAAGGCAGGCAAATATGTTACTAAAGGTTAGCCACACTAAATTCAACATGATAGATTGTAATAAATTGACATTGAGCGACTGTTCAACCATGCTAAGATAAACTGGTGTCTTCATTGCACTTATTTATTATTGATAAATAGATATTAAACTAGAAAGAAAATTACAGAAAAAGATTTATTTTCGGAAACGTCAAAATACTAAGGCATGTAACATATGTGCCAACTTTTACTGTCAACTTCCTAGTGTCAAAATTTCTTTTCTATTTTCAATTCAAAATTAAGCTTTGTCGGCCCAAAAAACATTGTTTATCACACGGCCAAAATAGTATATTTCAAACCAAACTATTTTTTTTTTCCCAGCCAGTACAATTTTAACTAAATGTCTAAAAATAAATAAAACATACCTGTGAGGACAGGGATAGATAGTAGGCTTAATCTGTCAAATATTTTTTGAGAACTGTCAAGTTAGCGTCGTTTTAAAAGTGTTTAATAATAGTTTAATTGAAATTTAATACCTAGTAATTTAGCAATTATCTCATAAATGGTCTCAGACTGCGTCGAATGTACTAATGTCATCTATCAATAATGTCATATATTATAAGATGTACAGTTTCATCATGTCAATGGCACTTTCTAGAGAGGAAAAGTATAACTTTGGGAAGTGGACACTTTCCTCCCTGCTGGGAAAAAATATTTTTGGAATATGCACTTCTTTCAATCATGTATGATGTCACATTGAAAAATCTTTCATCAAAGATGTTAAAGTCAGTATCAACCGATATCGGAATATTGACTCACCCTGTATAAATGACCAAGAAAACAGGTGTTGGTACATTTAATTCACAATTTTTTTTATTGTATTTTTTGTTGTCAACTATGTTTACGCCTTTTCTTTTCTGACATTCAATCATCTCATGAATACTACTGAAGATGGAAATAAATATTTCCACATATATTATAATTATTCTCAATTTTTTATGTTGTGCTTTGTATACATGGATGGCACGCCTCTGATTTCGTTCGTATAACATTCTAACATTTTGCAATTGTTTTTCGCAAGTTGAATAAATGTTCATCAATTAAAAACCATTTACTAAAAAATTTAATTCACAAATTTTGACACTAATAAATAATAAAGATTCCATACCAAAATTCTATGAGTGTATTACAAAAACAAAAAAAAAAAACGTTATCGGTGTAAGTAGACGACCTACCGGTACCCCTATTATCGAGGAAACAGCGCGTCACCGTTCACGAATAGCGTTGCAATACAACGAAATTTCCGGATTTTCATCCAAATATTGTACCTAACAGCAATGGCATAGAATCGAGTTAGCCGATCAAAAAAAAATATTTGAGAATCTATACATATTATAAATATTATATTATATAATATATATATTTGTAAATATAGCAAATATGTTTCCCGTACCCTAGTCCTAAATCCATTATACCGCCCTGTTATTTTATACCCTTGTGTACTATAATTCGTGCAGAATAAAAATGAATAAATTGACGACGAAATATAAAAATTTATGACTATTATTATTATTATTATTATTATTTATTAATATTTAAGGATTTAATAATGAAGATACATCGTGATAGTTAGTGTATAAAATAATAAATAAAGAAAATATGGTGGTGAAAAAAGACTTTATATAATAATAATGTTTAATAGTTAAATATAACTATATCCCAGCCCAAAACTCTTTTTGTTCCAACAAAATAAAAATGACAAACCGATAAATTTAACAATAAACCCCACCTATCAGCAATACATACCTTATACATAAATAGATATAAATACGAAAAATAACGTTAGAATATACAAAGAAAAATAATAATTAAAAATAAAAGATAACATAAGTTCAAATTTGGTGTAGACACAAACATATTACACAGTTTAAAGAAATCTGTTTAAATAAATACGATTACAGCAAATTTGTACATGTTTGTCATTGATTCAGGTTATAATTTGTTTTCAACTGAATGCTATATAAAAACAGAAGAAGATGTTAAAAGCATGCTTAGGTGTTCTTTCTCAGAAAATTGGTTCGTGGAGGGAGGATTTGGAAATGTTTAATGATTTATAACTTCGAATGGAAAAGGGATTTTGGCTTGGAAGAAAAAATATTTTGGGGGAAAAATAGAAAAATACGGTGTTATCAGCTATCAATTAATCTTCTCAAAGATTATTATTAAAAAAAAAAATGGAAGTTGTGCAAATTAAAAAAAAAAATGTATTTACCTTACGCATCATGCTTTAAATGAATTATTGCACACTTGACATAAATGAGCAGATTTTTACAGAAATTCTAAAGGTAATGTCTTCTTAATGAGCCTCAGACAGTTAGAAAATCCATATTTTTTTTGTAACTAAAGACTCTTCCTTAATTAAGTGTTACAAGTCTTGCAATTGCAATGAGGAAGAAAATAAACCCTTGAAAATACGATAGTATATGTTCACCCGCACAGAAGAGATAAGAAGATAGGAAAATCAGGCAAACTGCAAAAATGGCACCTACCGGGTGTCTAACCTAAGATGCAACGGTTCATAGCAGATTTATTATTATTTTTTTGAAAAAATGTTTCGAATAAATGTTGCCTCGAATCATATTCTACACATTTTAAAATTAGTTTCAATAATGACGAACTTCTGGTTGTACCGGAAGCAGATACTAACTTTATTATTTTAAATGGGACATCCTGTATATTATTGCACTTTTGGATTCCTTGTTAAATTTAAATAACAATACATTAGGCATACATTGGGGCTAAGTTGTACCGTTTCCGAATTACATGACGTTTTTCGAAAAAAAATGACATTTACAATGTCTGCGGTGTTTGGAAATATCTCCGGAAACACGAAAGTTAGAAAGATGCGGTTTTCAGTTTTCGCTTAATCATGAATCAGCAGACGTCTTTTATTTTAAAATTGTTGCGTTTAAATTACAGCGGTATTAAATAGGGATCTGTAATGTTCGAACTCTAAAATCATGGATAACTTGATTTTTTTTTAAATTGAACAGTACAGCAATTTTTACATAAATGGATGTAAAATCTGATTTTCTTTCGATTTTATACGGGTACCATTGTGTCTATCTCCAACAGTTTTGGAGATATTCGCGATTTTTCAGTTTTTCACGATAGATACATATTGCGAAGCGCCGGCCACCTTCCCCTCGTATTTCACCAGGCTTGAGATTGGCAGCAATAATACTGACATGCTTAGAAAGTGGCCAATAGAACGCAATCCAAAAACTTCAGTTTTTGGATGCGTCTTTTACACTTCGACAGTATTGTGAGGCAGAGCCTACTTTGACTTTAAAGATGCCACTTCAAGCATCTCAAGTATCTTTTAGACCGTTTTGTTTGTTTCCAGTAGTCCTATTGTGGAGAATGTATACCTACGAGGAGAAGGTGGCCGGCGCTTCGCAATATACAGCTAAAACCCTATCAACCCCAAACACTAGATACATCGTGAATTACCGGCATCGCAAACATTGGGAGCGGGGACTTAATATCTATCGCTTGAGTAGGTGAATAAGCACTAGTCAAATAGGAACTGCGTAGGGGAGTAGATGCGTTACCGTGAGGCCGACGTATTCATGCCGTTATTACATCCACTTATTGGTGTACTTTTATTATAATTAGTTATGTCGTGTATTGATTGTACATTTTTATTTAACCACTTGTTTGTTATTTTGTTAATTTCCATTTTTGAAACCCTTTTGCTTTTCATTAAAAAACAATTTCAAACAAACACCAATTATTGTGCTGACGTTTACTGAAAATATCAGGGGCAATTACTAGCAGAAGTAGGTATTCAAATTTACTTGAAGAAACAAAAGACAAATAGTTTATTAGTGAGTATTTCGAATGTTGGATATGCGATTATTTTTTTATTTCTAACTAGATAGGTAGACACAACGTATTGTTATTTAAATTTAACAAGGTATCCAAAAGTACAATAATATACAGGGTGTTCCATTTAAAATAATAAAGTTAGTCTCTACTTCTGGTACAACCGGAAGTCCGCCATTACTGAAACTAATTTTAACATGTGCAGAATATGATTCGAGACAATATTTATTTGAAACATTTTTTCAAAAAAAACAGTAATAAATCGGCTATGGACCGTTGCATCTTAGGCTGGACACCCGGTATAGTCAGGGAGCTGGCGTCAAAAAAGAGCAAAAGTTTTCGGAACGTTGATATTTTCAAATCGAGTTGTATTTTATTAAATTGTAATTACTTTCAACATCAAGACCAAAATCATAATTTTAATTATGATAATACTAAAATTCTTGTTGAAAATAATTACAAAAAGCGGTTATTCCTAGAAATGGTTCATATTAACAGTAATCAAAATTCAATTAATTTCAAAACAGACACAAATCAACATAACCATATTTATTGTAACATTTTACATAATATCTAGTAACATTACCTTATTTACAAAAATGTTTTTTTGACTTTTTAAAAATTCTATATTCAAAAACTTTGAATTTTATTATTTTATTTGAATTTGTAAGTATTATTTTTACATCTTTCATTACTATTGGTTCATATCCTTTGTAATATTGTAGATTTCCTCCTGACGAAGTCATAAAATATATGACGAAATATTAAGGTGATTAAGTAGTTTTATTAAATAGACCGTATTACCCATACAGCTTAGTTTATTCCTTAACGAAGTTCCGATCGGTACTCCTTTTCAAATAATATTTTAGACAACACCAACTTATATCAATTTTTCAGTTATTATTCCAATTTAGCCCTTTATTTGCACCATATATATAATACTACTTACTATATTGCGTGTCTCGTATAAAACCAATGATAAAAATTTTCGCCGATGAAGGGAGATGGAAAATGAGTTTCTTTGTCTAACATGGTTCTACGATTATTTTGCGCATGTGCGAACGAAACAATTTGGTAGTGATGGGCATAATCGAATGATTTCAATAATCAAATGATTGTAATAATGGAATGATCATTCGTTGGAAGAAGAGTACAAATTTTCCTCATTTGTTAAGAGAATGACCTTTTTTTATAGTGATATATGCAAACGAAAATTTAAACCTTTATGCTCTATAAATAGATAAGAGATGTACTAATTCTGTAAAAT
The DNA here is from genome assembly GCA_004143645.1 of Protaetia brevitarsis. NCBI lineage: Eukaryota > Metazoa > Arthropoda > Insecta > Coleoptera > Scarabaeidae > Protaetia > Protaetia brevitarsis. The sequence continues at coordinate 76,913 of RXPK01000456.1, read as the reverse complement.
ATACAAAAGTGGATAGGTGAATCGTAATAAATACTGGTAAATAATACATTGATGTTCATATGAGAATATTTATTTCAACTATACCATAACAAATTCAATCAATTTACATTGTTTACAAAACACAATAGGTATTACACTGATAAAAAAAGGATTCTTTTTAAAAGCTAGCAAAGTAGTTGGGAAAGGTGAATAAAAAACCACTTTTACATTTATTGATTTTGGAAAAGAACCAATTTGTTATATTTCTGATGTATGTTCTCATCCTTTGATGATATTTTTCCCTCATGATACAATCGAATAGATATGTAGCATTCAATAATTAATTTACATAATTGCATGCAATGATTATTAAAAATCCCTTGACTCAAAATATGTAAATTCAGTTTAGGGGTATTAAAACTGAGAGAATTCTATTCCATATAAATGCTTTTATGGAACATCTTCCCAAGGTGTGAATATCCATGTAACCATAGCTATCTTTTGCTATCACGGGATGATGAGAGAAAGGCGGCGGTATATTCATGGGGTTCATATGAAGTAGTGTACGACTTGTGGTAGTTGGTTGTATGTTTCAAGTTTCAAGAAATCCAGTATTACCTGCATAATTCATATCCATTGTTTCTACAGTAGGAAACTGGGTACTTCTATCATCTATTACTAAAATCTCGTCATGATTGACAGCCACTACAAGGAAAAATATACATTCAATGTATCGAAATAGAATGCATATATTAAAAAGAATATTTTATCTGTTTCTTTAACTATATGTATATCAGTTCTCGATGTAGATGTACTTTTATCTGTTACTGTAGGAAATAATGGTATGGCTGTAGATTTTAGATAGAGACTTTTTCGCCCAAGTATTTTTGCATTTGGTTCTACAAAATCCTCCGAAATAAAATGAGCCGAACAAATCAATAAAGTTGTTACATCATCTTCATTTGACAATCCACAAACATTTTTCCAGGCAGATCGTCTGTTGTCGTCTTTAGGAAATCTGAAGAAAATGTAAGTTTATTGTTACTAACAATATATTCATTATAACTATTGCTTTACCTATGCGTAGAAGCCTTCACGTTTTCCTTGTTTGTTGATGGCCACACAAATAGCAATATCTTACCATCTTTATATTCCAAAAAACTAAATATTTATACAGACTTCAATTCTAATTCATGACAGTTAAAATAATATAAAATAATCAACAGCAATGGATATTAACCACAATATCACCAATAAACAGTGATCAACCGTTAGCATATGCACAGTTGTCAACGAGAAACACATGTGTTATTTAAGGTTCGCGCATGCGCATAATGCAGCCAGAACGTTGTGGCATATCCGATATAGCTATCTCCCTTTGATTTCGGAATTTTTGAGCACATACCCGCAATATAGTAGTATTATATATATGATTTGCACTAATACCTACATATAATGAAACGCGTGAATGTGTATATCTGCAATAATACCAACTCTATAGAAACGAAATTAATTAAAATGCCAACTTGATGTGAGGTATTAACCGTATAATACTAGACTCGATTCAAGAGGGACCGTTATTTAATGTGTTTACTTTTATTAAGTTAATTATAGTTAATCGACCGTTTAAATGAGCACTCACCTCATTTACCTTAAGAATTCTTAACGTAAATGAAAATTACTCAATAAAGCACTTATTCAAGCGAACAAGTAGCCAAGTACTACGTACTACATACTGTTTAAGCTAACCCGTCACCTTGATAATATAATTGAATAGAATTTATTCCCCGACGAATACATAAAACTTGAACACGTAACGGCCTGTCTGTTAGGTCGTATACTTGTTGAAATTATTCTAAATTATGCCCTAGATAAATTAATTCCATTATCTTTTGAAATTAATTTCATTATTACGTATTTAGAGTTGGGTGCTCTAATAAAGTTAAGGAAAAGGTATATAATTGAAAAGATCTCTTTGTACGATAAGTGACTTAATAATGTATGTGGTTAGTATTTTGTGTTTAATTTAATGCCTGTTAACTCGTTTTTTTTTTTTTTTTTGTTATTATGTAAATCGTTTTTAGGGGGAAATTTCGAAGTGGGTTTGTTATATTCGAAAAATTTACATATAAAAAAAGAAAAAGTCTGCTTTCGTATTATTTATAAAGTTTATAGAAGCATTCACGTGTTTAAAAATTAAAAATAATATTTTCATTTCATTGCGATCTTGCACGACAGTTTTGAAACTTCTCACAACTAGATTATCTAAAATTATCCCCGAATAAAATAGAATAATAAAACTCCGCCTATCGCGTAACAGCGTGGCTTTTCCACGTCAAATCGAAGAAAATGAATCCAACAAGCCAAAGTCTTTTGCACGAACACCGTTTAGTTCGGTGGAAAATAGCACAATGCGCGATAGCTATTCTAAAAATTTCATTTAAATCGACTCTTATCTCCTGTTAAATGAAATTCAATAAAGAACTATAGTCGATTGCAAATTATCTACATATATATCTACGTCATACCGATTTCTGAGAAACGACACTTAAGCATGAAATGAGAGATTAAAATAAGAAGAACACACGACAGTCTTGTTTCCAGTAAAGTAATCCGTAAAAGTACATACCTACTATAATTGTATCAAAATAATTACATGAATATTAAATAAATATTATTTATTCCAATAATCTTTTGTTTTAATTTTCCTAAAAAAAATAAATAATATTGATATCCCTTACCTCCAAAACATGGATTATCCCAAGAAAGATTATATATTGAAGTGACAAATGGTAAGTGCCTCTGATATACTCATTCCAGTGCACAAAAAAAGTCTACGAATTATCAACCAATAGCTCTTATAGTTCATTTATTATAACAGACGAGGTAGTGAGTCAGTTTGCTATGACGTCACGACCGTGTTGCAAATTTTCCGTTTGTCAAAACGTAAACAAAAAGCGTTAGGTTATTTAACTGTCAAACACTTTTGACAGCTGAATAAACAAACTCTTAAAAATAACATTTACCGTTAATATTAGTGATGATTCTTTTTGAAAATCAGGATTTAAAGTATGTTAATCACGATAGCAGTGGAAAAAAATAACAAAAAAGCACAAGTGAGTACAATAAATTTAATCGGGACCATTATCGCTTAAAGTATTCACAGTAACGATTAGTATGCAAGTTTCTTCTCTATCCAAACCAATCTCTCTGATTTACTACTTCTGAATTTCGTTTCCAATATGTTGTACACCAAGTACATCAAATTTCCAGACTAATTTAATTCAATCCGCTTTATACGATTGTATGCATCCTCCGATCTGCCATATTTCATCCATCGTTTCGTAACAAACTTCCTTTTCTTTGAGAACAAATAATATCTACCACAACAATGTGTTTCAACCATAGAAATGTCTTTTTCTTTAAGAACACTGTTCAAAATGTTTAATGTGTTATGTTAGTCTGAAAAATGTACGTGAAAGAACCACTTCTGTAAACAATATTTGTATATACTCACTGTTTTCGTACATGTTATAAAATTGTGTTTTTGCAATTAGTGCCGTAACCATACCATTTATTCCACTAGTGCCGTAATAGGGTCTATTACAGCACTAGTTGCGTAATGGAAATGGAACGTTTAAGCAGATTTATTTTAAGTTGGTCACATTGCAACAGAAATGAAGATGTCAATATGACATTTTGTAAGCAAGTTTGAGGTTATTATATTAAAATTCATTGTAAGATTTGATATTTTTAATTAATCTTTGAAATAGTACAACTATTATAAACATTTATATTAACGTTTGAATTATCTTTCGAAGTGATAGTGATACGTGTGCAGTAGAAAACATTCTGTTGAAAATTATCGTTCTCTGACGATAGTGATATTGCTTCTGTTGGAGTACTCAAACTGTGAACCCATTCCCAGAAGTTCCAGGTAGATTCACATTATTTTCCTGTGCAAACATATTTCCAACATCAATTTTATTTTTCATAGAAGAGGCAACGTAACCTTCAGCAACAGCCGTGCTTTTCCAGCCACCTAATCGTTTTATAGTTAAAAATATCACCTCCAGTATTTGCTATATGTGTCGCACTGGATCTTCTAAAACAATGTCCTTATAAAGATGAGGATCTGGTAAATGAAGAAAACTGACAATTTGTTTAGAACATTCCCATGGTGTTTAATACCGATAGGGCTATTAATTAAGCAGCCATGACGATAAGTTAGAAAAAAACGTTTGTGAGTAACTGTTTTAGGCCGCAGATTATTATACTTTTTTAATAAGTTCGATGCAGTTTACATTCAGTCACTGCGAAGATTCTGGGTACATTGTTTTTTGTTTTAGGTATGTTGACTATAATGGAATCGGAATTGTATTGAAGATCTTCCACACATATATTAATTAATTCTTCTCGCCTACAGGCTCCATATATCCTATTATCAAAATAACCTAGAATATAAAGAATTTACAAAAAAGTAACGAAATAAAATCACACTAACCTTTATAGCTAAGTATATTTATCATCGGCTTGTTTCAAAAATCTATGAATATCTTCTTCTTCTAAAATTTTAGATTTTTTTGTTTGATAACCTTTAGATAGCCGTTTTAATAATGCTTGAAGTTTCATATATTTTGATATATCCACATTTCTATGTACATTTTAAACACGATCTTAACATCGAATAAATCGACCATAATGATGACGATTTATAATCTTTACGTAGCATTTCAAAATAAGCAAGTAAGACGTTCTCAGAAAACATGAAGAATTCCTTTTCTTGCACCATTTTTCAAAATTTTGTATCGCTTTTGATACATAGTGTACGATTTCTCCGGAAGTAAAATTATTAATGGTTTTTTCAGCAATTTGCCGTATTTCAGGCGGAGTGCATGAAAAAGTTGTAGAACTCATATTAAATATTATAAATAATTACTTTAGTAATATAATATATAACAAATTTCAAAAATGTGACAATTTAAATCTTGTGCCAAACCAAGTGACAACTGGTGACAACCGCCACAAAATTTCCCTAGATTATTCAAATTTTTCTCGTTTTGCTTTTACAAAAAGAGAAATTTAAAACTAATTGCAAAAAATAGCATAAAAGACACGTTTCATTTGACATTAAAGCACTCATTCAGTTAAGAAACTCGTGGCTACGCCACTCGTTTCTTAAACTCTGAATTCGTACTTTGAAACGTCAAAATGAAACTTGTCTTTTAATATACTATTCCAATAGCACATTGACAATGAGTAGAATAAACAATTTTTACAACATTTATTTCGTATGATTTTCGTTTGGGTTAGTGGATGTAATTCATTGTTTTACTCATGGAGTGAAATTTTGTTCTGTTTGCAACATGATGTTTTGAGAACACTCGTTACCTCTCTAAAACGAAATACTGTAAAGAATATGACATTAAAAATATATTGTTTTTTATACTCTCGCACGAAAGTTAACGGGAGTAATGGCCCGTTGTTTTCGCGTTCTGCGTCGAAATACATGATTAACGAAACTATTACTCTTCGATTGTTTACACAATGGTTTCGATATGATTTAGGTTGTAATAATACTTATTTTTTAAAATAAATAAATAACCAAGTATAAACGCAAATTCCCCCACACTTTTAACTGCAAATGCAGATAATAACCCTTTGACGTTCGACAGCTATAACTAAATTGGTGGGGAATACATTGGGACACAAGATGGTGACAAGCATGCAATTTGAAAGCAAGTAGGCACCACACAGTATCTTTAATTGAACATGAATAAGTAATATGTTAGTTGGTTATTTTAATAATAAGGTATTGCATGGCCCGAATTTGCATGTAATGACGTACCTCGTCTGTTATAGTAAATGATATGCTCATGTTTTTCCAAAATATTTGAATATGCTATGCTTGATAGATTGCTTAGTCATCTCAATAGAAATAACAGAATTTCGAATAGGCAGCATAGCATGGCTTCAGGCGGAATCACTAGACAATTATAGCTGTGTTCGCAGAGGAATCACAAACTAGTCAGACGCGATTCGATTGGCTCAAAGAAATCCGAAACAGTTTTCTGACTGATTTCAGCGTATTATGATTGGCTCTGCTAGTTTGTGATTCCCTCTGCGAACACAGCTTATTCCCGTTTATTTCATTATAAATCAAATCGTGAATTGTTTGAATTCTGGTCAATGTCCTACTGGTATCTTCTGTTATTTGACGCGGGCATTCTACTGTGTTGATCACCAAGTTCTCATAGACTAATTTTACTGCTATAGCGTGAGGAGTCTGATTGTCGATTGGTTTCGGTCATATTTCTGTGATCGTATTCAATAAACTAAAGTATTTGGTATCTTCCACTCGTGGTACCATTTTTTTTTAATCTAATATTTGACAGTAGTATTTGAGTTTTTATAGTAATGTTCAACACTTAAGTATTACCACAAAACTTACGAGAAAAATCATTAAAACACTTCCAATGATTTCGTCGACAACAAATGATCTTAAATTTTTCAAATTTGGTATAGGACCTTCCTTACTCAAAGTGATAAGCTAATGCACCGTAGTTCTTATTAAAAAATAGAGCAATATTTATAAGAGTTTATTAATGAAGATACCAAACGATTTTACAAGAGTCTAGATAAATCCATTTTATGTGTAGAAATTCCAGATACTGAAAGTAAATGATTCCTAGCTTGATAATTATTAAACAACATCGAAGATCAAACGAATATTTGCCGGCTACGTATAATTATAGAAATTACCTGGTGGAACTTGCTCCTTATTTTTTTCTCTTTTATCAGTATTAGCAGCGTATGTAACCTTGAAAACCCGACAACTTTTCTATTTGTTCTATTCTGAAAGTGTAGATGTACTATAAAGCAATTAGATTAAGTATAATAAAAAAGGATTTTTCTAGAAGTTGTTTATATCATATGGTTATTTGTATGTTTAAGTTATGTAATTAAAAATATTTACGCACATGACATCTAAATTAAAGTTAGGTAATGTGCAAAATACTTAGATCACCCAAAAACACTCAAATAACTTCAAAACTTGTAGAGATAGGCATAAGAAAGCCTAATAATGGTTTAAAGACAATAAAAATTTCTATCTATCAATGTAGAGATATACTAGGTGTTCCGTTTAAAATAACAAAGTTGCGCACGAGTAAAAATTACAATAAACGAAGTTGAAATACGATAAGGCTTACTTAGGTGTTGTATAATCGTGAATATCGGCAATAATGGAAGACAGCACATATATTTACCACAATTCAGTAAGATAATTTCACGGGCCCTAATCTGCGACTCCGTAACTCGGGGTAAGTCGCTTTCTTGATGATTAAATAATTAATAATAAATAAATATATAGGGTACCTACCTGGATCAATTAACCCTTTGTGTGGTGCACGTTTTAATAAAATAAAATTCAGCTTCCCTTTTTAAACAACTACTCTTTATTCTTAACCTTACACTTAGATGACTCGTGTACTACTGCCCTGATTTACCCCCACTCCCCCCCACTTTTTATTGGCGACTTTGCTGAGTGTAGACAAATCAGTGAAGTTGTACATCTCAACCTAACTTAAAAACTACTTACAATATTAATAATAATAATTTCGTGGCAATAACTCAAAAGCGCACAAAAGTTAAACATAAAAATTTAAATTATGTAAAAATATTAAATAAATGTTTGAGTATTTTTAAAAAAATGTATCTAATTTATATTGTAATTCAAATTCTTATCAAAACACTACAAAAACTGTAATATAAATTGGCCAATCTTTAGTAAGAAGAAAATAAATTAAATTGGCCCAGCTCTAGTAACGAAAATGTGAATTCAGGTGTAGACAATATATTTTACTAAAATAACATAAAATATCGCAGCAGTACGTTCAGACAAACAAATGTATTCGTCAAGAATAGAAAAATGCGAAAAAGTAAAATGGCATGCATGGCTTACTGCTGTGTGGTTCCGATAAAATCCCTTAAAAAAAGACGTGTAACGTCGAAAATGCGTTGAAAACATAAAATAGGTGTGCTAGAAACCAACTCCAAACCAAACTTCTTCAAAACTCAAAAATCGCACATAAATCGTCAACAACACTTATCGGAAATCTCAAAAAACGATTCCCCCCAAAAATGTCGAATCTTTCTGGAGAATTCTCGCAGAACTTCTAGATAGAAAAAGAGAGTACTACCCCGATGGAAAGGCAATAACATACTACAAACAAACACTATAATTCGAGAATTAATAGACGATGCAACAAGACGCTACAAAGAAAAATAATTCAAATATTACCAATAAATATTCTAATTGAAAAATGTAACATAACAAGTTTTTAGTGTACATTTTAAAATTGCCATAAAATGTAGGGCGTTCCATTAAAAAAAAACTGGCTGCTAAAGTTTGGAACATCCTGTAAATTCCATATCATTTTTTAAATTATAGATCTAATCCGCTTACATATACAGGGTGTTTTGAAACATCGTTTTAAAGATTTTAAGGGCATGTAGTACGATCGAAAAATAAGTTAAAAGTCATAATAAACATATGTTAACAATCAACCGTTTACGAGATAACAGCGAGTGTTCCTAGTAGTACATGGCTATTGTTTTATAACAGTTTAATTTGACGTTTTGTGCAATTTGTAGCCATTACAATGGTTGCGTATTCTAATGCTGAAATGAGCGATATGGTGTTCATGTACGGTTGTGCTAATAGGAATTCTTTACAAGCACGTCGCTTCTATGCTGAAACGTTTCCTGACCGCCAACTGCCTTCGCATGTGATGTTTCAGACGGTGTTTCAACGACTAAGAGAAACTGGTTCGTTTGAGAAGCGGTCTTCGGATACTGGACGGCAGAGAATAGCATGTACTACACAGATAGAAGATCGAATTTTGAATATTATTGATGAAAATCCCGAAACTAGTGTTAGAAGAATTTCGACTCAAGTGGGTGTAAGCAGCAATCTTGTTTGGAGAACTTTCCCCTACCATATTCAACGGGTACAAGCCCTTACTGCTCCGGATTATCAAGCGAGAAGGGCTTGCTGTGAGTGGTTTTTGCGAACAGCTGCTGATCGGCCAGATTTCGCTGATAACATCCTTTTCACTGATGAAGCTGCTTTTACTAAAAATGGAATATTTAATTTCCACAACAATCACGTTTGGTGTGACGAGAATCCTCATGCTACCGTTGAAGCCAGGCATCAGCAACGTTTCTCTCTAAACATCTGGTTAGGCATGATAAGGGAACGGTTGTTAGGACCGATTGTTTTGCCACAACGCTTAACAGGTCCTGCATACCTCGAGTTTTTGGAAAATACTTTACCTGAACTTTCGGAAGATTTACCTATAAATCTAAGACTGAACCTCTGGTTTGCATGCTGTTAGGGAACATCTTAACAATGAATTTCCTGGGAGATGGATAGGGCGAACAGGTCCCATTGTTTGGCCTCCAAGGTCTCCCGATCTAAACCTGTTGGACTTCAGTATCTGGAGTTATTTGAAAAGTTTAGTGTACGCAACACCGGTAAACGATCTTCCAGAGTTGCGCCAACGAATAGAACACTGTTGCCAGATAATACGAGAAAAACCTTTGTTTTTTGAAAGAGTGCGCGCTTCCTTTGAAAGCAGATGTAGATCCTGTGTCGAAATGGAAGGACGTCATTTTGAACATCTTCTTTAGTTATAATCTATTTTATGTTAAAATGCAATAACATCTTAATAAAAACCGCTAAAGCAAACTTATTCTGCAATTGCGATAAAATCGCTGTTATCTCGTAAACAGTTGATTTGTGAACATATGTTTATTATGACCTTTAACCTTATTTTCGATCGTACTACATGCCCTTAAAATCTTTAAACGATGTTTCAAAACACTCTGTACATTCTAATGCACAATATTTTAAAAATTGTTATCATTTGACTACCAGAGACCACAGCGTTAGTACTCTTACACCCTGTATGATCCTTCAACCTGAATATCGTCTCGCAATTAAGTTATATACCTTTCAAGACGTCGTTCAGCGTGTTACCCGTTTGTTACAGCAATTTTACTACAATTTTTCGGTGCAGCTGTCAAGCAGCGCCACTCGTTGTTCTTCAAGGCCTTCTGTTCTTACGCTGACCGCGTTCAGCGTTTACGTGTCAAATAGCTGTTACCACTGATCTGGTGATTGCGAGTATAGGAAATGCGATCGTTATAATTATTCCTCTTCTTGGTTTTGTTACATTTATTTTAAGGAGAATTCTCGTTTACTTATGACTAACATATAAAGGGAAAAAAAAGGTGTCTTGAATAAACTCGACAGGTTGTCGTACTTACACCTTTGCACATTATAAGGAGTACTAAAAAGAAATACAAAGAAAGCATAAATTCTTAAACAAATGTGTTTTATATTGATTTTGTAGCAAAAAAATCTTCAATGGCATAAAAAGTGCAATTAATCAAGTGTTGTTTTAAAGTTGATTTGAACTGTTTTAATGGTAATGATACTCTAATATCATGTTGCAATGAATTAAAGAATTTTGTGGACTGATATTTTATCGACTGTTGCGTTGTGGATAATCTATCATGGAGTATTCTCAAATCACTATTAAACGTCGTTGAGTAACTAATATGCACATCTGATTGAGTTTCAAAATTTGTGCAATTCTGTTCTGCATATATTAAAATGTTGAAGATAAATAAATGTTCTTTACTCTTTACTTTTTTTAATAGCTCTTATGCATTTCTTCCACGATCTTGCCGATGCGATTCTGGTTCGGTTTTCGTTCGGTTTTGGTTAAAGGTTTCGTTAAGGAATAAAAAATCTTTTTAAAGAAGATTTTTAATAATCTCTAGCCGTTTATTTTAGTATAATATCTACATTGAGTCTCCACTCCTAAATAAGTATTGACACCAAGGCAACTAAATTAAAATCATACAGGCACAGTACGATTCGTACGGTTACTCTCCAAATTAACTATAGTCCAATATACATATACTGGATTTACAAAGAGGTATGTACACAAAATAATAATTACATTCATTTTAAACGTAACTTTACACATACGTATATCATGACAATTTTTTATAATAATAATAATAGAACTTTATTTCCAACATTACAATATGTGAAAAACATATCAACAAAAGCGAAAAAAAAAATGTAAAAGGCAGAAGAAAAAGAATGAAAAAGAGAAAAATAAATTACATACAGATTGTTGAAATACAATCTTATACAAATTATTAAATATCAGTATTAAAGTATTCTTCCAATGAATAAAAACATTTTATCAGCAGCCATGACTTAAGAACTTTCTTGAATTTACAATAGCTAAAAGCCTTAAAAGTATTAGGGAGTTTGTTATAAATTTTTATCCCCAACACATCCAAACTAGCTGCTGTCATTCTTAAACTATGTTGAATTAAGTGAATTTTGGGATCTCTAATATTGTAAGAATGCCCGCTATTATTTTGACTTATTAATTTCTCTTTATTTTTATGAACATAATAACTAGCTTTCAAAATGCATAATTCAAAAATAGTCGATATATTTAAAGAAATGAAGTAACTCCTACACGAGGTAAGTTGATCGATACTGTACATACATCTAATGGCAGCTTTTTTGTTTAAGAAAAACTGCGTTAACAAATGCACTCGAACCCCATAGCAGAATACCGTAGGGAAGAAGCAAGTTGTCGCAGCTTAAAAATGATAATGTTGAACTTGTATATTAAGGAGTTGCATTGTTCATCCCGCGTAAGCGTAGAAGTAAAGGTTACTCCCAATAACTTTGCAGTTCTAGTGGGAGATATGATATTATTATTTAAATATATACGAGGATATGAATCGAACCACCTTTTTTGTATGGTGTGGAAAAAGATAGATTTAATTTTGTCTAAGTTCAAGGAAAGATCATTTGCACAGCACCAATCGTTCATTTTGCCTATCATGACTTTAGCAGCACAAGCAGTATCCTTTTCATTAACAGCACTGATTAAAGTTGTATCATTCGTATAACAGACAAAATGGTAATCGCACAAAAAATTGATAACATCATCCAGAAATGGGGAAAATAAAGTTGGCCCTAAAACAGATCCTTGGGGTATCCCAATACATTTGGGCATAAGTGAAGATCTAACGGTTTATTTTGTATTAACATTTTTAATTGTTATTTCAACAAATTGCATTCTATTGCACATCAGAAAAGATTTTAACCAATCACTAACTTTACCCCGTAATCCCATATAATTCAATTTGTTAATTAATAATTGATGACTGACGCAATCGAAAGCTTTCGATAAGTCACAGATAACGCCAGTTGGTAGTAATTTATTTTCTAATTTATTTATTATAGTACTGTGTATGTCTAATAAAGCAGAAGTTGTAGATTTTCCGATTCTAAATCCATGTTGCGATTGAGATAATAGATGAATTTTTTCTAAGAAACTGTTAATTCTGTTTAACATTGCATATTGAAACAATTTGAAAAAGGATGAAGCTATGGAAATTAACCTGTAATTAAATAGATCATCGATATCGCCCTTCTTATATACAGCCCTAACAGAGCTAGTTTTCAGTGAAGCTTGAAATATACCATCAGTAAAAGAAGCATTAATTATATGTGTAATAGGTTTTAGTAAGTGATATATCTGAATTCCTTAATCAAACAAGCTGGAACACCGCCAGGTCCGCTAGTAAATTTGTGATTGAGTTTATTAAATATGGAAAGCATTTCCAATTCTGTGTACACTGTTGAAACTTTTAACACTTTTTTGACTAATTTAATAGTCAGGAGAGGTCCACACTCTTTTCGTGTTATTTTGTCGAGAACTATAGAAGTTTAAATTTGACGAGCAAAGATAGTCAACTATTGTCTATTGCTAAGGGGTTTTTTGTCCAACTGACACGTGGAATTATAAATACTTCTAGTCACATTTTATTTGATCTAGACTAGACAAATTTACTAGCTGTTTAACTAAATGAATGCGATCTATTGGGTGTTTTAACACAATTTTCTAAACACAACGTCTTTTTAATATGCAACTCCTATTTCTTAGTGCTAAAATATTCTCTCTTTAAGACGTTTTCTCAATTACAAATATGCAAAACCACCCATTCACAAGTTTTAGTTTCAACTAAACGTACCAATTTTAAAATGATTTTTTGAGAACCATTATAAAATTAAGTGAATGTTTATGCTATTTGATTCAAGTCTAACTAATTGCGTAAATAGATGTTCCCAATACATCTTTAAGATGTTGAAATTTTTTATGCCCACTGGAATTAACGTTTAATAACACGAGGTTACACTTCGCAAGTCAGTCACATCTGGTGGTTTGTTTGGATATGTTAATACGGAGAATCAAACACGAAAACAGATACACGTGCAATGCAGGTGGTGCGTATAATGCAATACTGTATTGGAATAGGTGGGGTTTCTATATTTCTATCCGAGGGAAAAATTCTGATTGGTTGACGCTTCTGAATGTCTAGAAAAATAGTCAATCCTCATATCTGAACAAAGAATTCACACGAAATTCTAGTCATTTCTGTTCTATTAAATACGCGTAGTCAACTCGTCTGGCAAAGTTTGTAAAAATCAACACTAAAATATTTGACTAGAGCAAAATTAACGCCAACACCGTAATATTTTCAACAGTATATGGATGTAAAAACATGGTGTGAGGATTAATATTAATATGGTTGTTAGTTATTGAAATATTAGGAATAGAAGACGCTGTAGCAATTAGTGCTTGCAAAAAGTGTTTATTAAACTTCTCAGCAACATCCTGAGGGCAAGTAACTATCGTACTATCAACTATTTTAGGGATGTTAACTGGTTGTATACTTTTATTCCGTAAACCATTGATGATGCTCCAAGTAGTCCGTGTTCTGTTATCCGATATTCCAATCTGATTATCAAAAAAATTTCGTTTCGTACGCTCAATCAATTTCGAATGTTGAATTTTCTGTGATTTATATAAATTTTGTAACATTGGATATCTTTTTTGCAAAATATAAAGATCATTAAGTCTAGCACTAGATTGCCTTACTTCATTATTAATATAATTTTCTACGTTTATTAGTAACTATTTTTCTATATTCAAAAGATATATCAAAGTAATAGAAAAATATCTTTAAAAAAAAGCATCAAATTTGCTATTAATATCATTAACTGCGTACACATCATACCAATTCTCTTTGTCTAAATAACAAGTAAAAACACTTTTATTGATAGAATTATACACAATACGGTGGATATTCCCAACGACTTTTCACAGTATAGTAGAGCTTATAGAAATATGAATGCACATCCCTTATTTTATAGAAGCGTAAGGAGCATTGTAGAACATTCTGCAGCATCATGTATGTAAGATGAACTTACTCGTTAACTGTACATTCTGCTACCTCATACCAAACTAATTTATTCGGTAACAAAGCAACGTCAGGTAAGCTATTAGTGCTTAAAAGAAAAATTGTTTTTGTTGCTTACAACTTTTTATTCTTGGTTTAATTTCATCAGCGTACGAAGAAATTGATTCTGTCAAAATACCTCGGCTTATTAAGATATTTAATTAGTTCTACCGGTCAAATATGTGTAAATAGGCTTGACTGGCCTTTAAAAAAAAACGAATCAACTTCAGTAGCTTTTAAACGTGTAGAATAAGTGTGAAAATTTAATTTTAATCACGCCATACGCGCGTGAGACGAACGCCATTGAACGCTTGTCGGGGTGGAAACATCGAATTTGCACGTTCTTCGGCATTCGATTCTTTTGAACTCGCCTCGTACTCACGTCCAATATACACAAAACATTACCGAAATTAACCCCGACAGAACGTAAAATAACACGTTTGCGCGTTTGCCGGCAATTCCTTCAGTATATGCGCGTGCTGGTATATATATAAATGATGTTGTATCATTCGAAACGGTCATCCCGGGGCGATTTCCAATCAACAACGGCTTGCGCGGGCAAATGAAGCGGTTAGAACTCTGCCTGGCAGCACCTCGGGTAGAATGGTGAGAAACAAATTGTAGGCTTCTTCGCTTGGAGGTGTCGCAATTGTCAGAAAACCATACGTGTATTTCAGTTTATGAACGCTTTAAGTGATAGGTTTATATACACGTAAAAATGTTAAAAATTACAGGTTATCTGTGCTTTTACGGACGCTGTAAGTGCTTAGGCCTAACAGGCGAATGAGTATTATAGATATTTAGATGTGTATATCTTTAAGTATAGTATTCGTGGTATACAACTTTTGAATTTTTCATTCGAAGTGTATGTATCCCAATGTATTTATGGGAAATTGATCAAAGGGCGAGAAATGCCGAAAAATTTCTTGTGTTTTAACATCAAAGGATGTTTTAAAAGATGTTACAAACGGTTCTGGGTATTTTGTAAGAAATTTGTCAAATATCATACTCACAATCAGTGTATGTAAGATTATAAATATATATAAATTTTAAAATATCTAAATTATAAATATGAAGAACGTTTTACAACCATTAAACTCAAACATCAAAAGAAAATAAAACTACTAAAATATAAGCCAACAACTCAAAACACCAAAACTATACAAAACAATAATTGGGTAACCAATATTTCAAATACAATAATATCTAATAATGTTATTAATACACTATCATTCGGACCAAATTTTGCTTTAGATTATAACACAAACGAAATTCCCTATTAATAACATAATAGCTAATATTTAATCTTCAATTTCTGAATTACCAAATGAAAATAAAAACAATATAAGAACAAAAATTACAAACACAATATATAATTTTAAAAATAAAAAACACCACACACACACAAAGAAAATAAAAGATTAAAACAGGAATTCGAACAAACAAAAAAATTTATTAAAAACAATCCACAAATTATAATATTAAAACCAGATAAAAGTAACAGCACAGTAATAATGAATACAATAGATTATGATACCAAAATTAACGAATTATTAAGTGATAATACAACTTATAAAGAAATTAAAAGTAATCCAACTAATATTTTTCAAAAACAAAATAATGAATTAATAAAAAATTGGGAATTACTTAAATTTATTACCAAAAACGAATCTAATTCATTACCAATTCACAATGCACAAGCTCCAAAATTGTATGGTTTACCAAAATTACATAAAAATAATATACCTTTACGACCAATAGTTTCTTATGTACAAAGCCCTTTTTATAAATTATCAATTTTTTTAGCAAATTGCCTTAAAAATATCGCGTTCAAGAATGATTACTATATAAAAGATTCCTGGCAATTCAAAGAATTTATAGACAACATTAAATTAAAACCAAATTTCAAAATGATATCCTTAGATGTAGTATCGCTATACACAAATACACCATTAGACTTAGCAAAACAAATTATACATAAAAAATGGCAATTAAAAGAAAATTTTATAAATATACCTATCACAGAATTCATTAATGCAGTAGAATTAACACTAACACAAACATATTTCCAATACAAAAATAAATTTTATAAACAAATTTTTGGATGTGCAATGGGTTCACCAATTTCTAGTATCATTGCACAAATTGTTTTAGAGTATATAGAAGAAAAAAATTAAATAAAATAAATTTTGAAATAATTTTTTTTTCAAAAGATATGTAGATGATTGCATAACCGCGTTAGAAGAAAAAAAATATACCAGTTTTACTTGAAAATTTTAATTCCTTTCATCCAAGATTAAAATTTACAATTGAAATCGAAAAAAACAATAGCATTACCTTTTTAGACCTCAAACCCATCAACAATGATAAACAAAATTCTAACTCAATGGTATACTAAACCAACATGGTCTGGACGTTATCTAAATTTTAAGTCTTCACAACCTTTATCTCAAAAAGTTAGTGTTATTATTAGTTTAGCTGACAGAGCAATAAAATTAACAAGTCCAGTTTGTCGATCAGATATTATCAACAAAGCAAAAAATATTCTAGAACAAAATAATTATCCAAATTCCCTTATAAACAAAATATTCAAACAAAGAATTTTCCTTTTTTATAATAAATCAACAAAAAATATAAATAATACTCAAACACTTACAAAATTCATAAAAATTCCTTATGTTAAACATTTATCCGAAAAAAATAAATCAAATTTTCAAACCATATAATTACAAAATTGCCTATCAAAACACAAACAAACTACAAAACCAAATCTATTCAAAATTAAAATCAAAAATTGAAAAAGTAAAACATCACACATAGTTTATAAAATAGACTGTCAAAATTGTAATGGTGTATATATAGGTGAAACCATGCAATATTTGGAAAATAGAATAAAAGGACACACATATAATAAAAATCTTACAGCTTTAAAAAAACATGAAATAACTCAAAATCATACCTTTGATTTCAACAACGTAACAATTTTAAACAAAGAACAAAATTTAAAAACACGTCATATACTTGAAATAATTCAAATTTATAAACATAAAAATGCTGTCAATGATAAAACCGATATACAATATTTCACAAAATTATATAATTTAATTTTATGACTAAATACAATATTTTTAAAGAACTATTTAATTACAAAATTCAAAAACAAATAATCAAAACATCCTATTTTAAAATGCAATCTTTAAATAAAACATAATAATATATTCAAAATCATAGTAAACAAAACAATTTGTCATTTATTAAACAAAAACATTTTATTTATAATTTACAATTTTTACATTTATTTATATACTTACTTATAAAGCTTTTGAATAAAGCGAAACGTCGTATTCATTCATGTTATTAATACTGACGACCTAAAAACCAAGAAAAAAGAAATTAAATATTATATATATAAATTGAAACTTAACAATACAAAAACACAAAGAATAATTGTGTGTTAAACTAATATGTGTAAAATCAAAAACTTAAATAACAAATCTGTCAAAAAGAAAATAAATCCGCTCGCAATTTCTACAAAAAACTAAAGTTCACTTTCAAAATCCGTTACAAGTGTTTTTTACAACAAAATTTTTAACTCAATTCAAACCATCTTTGGTGTATAGGAATAAGCGATACATTTCTTTATTTGGAAGAAAATATTGACTCTATTAAAACCTACCATTTTTTTGAGGTAAAACCTATTGGCGTGAATGAAAGAAACTTCTTTTTTTACCAGCATAGATACTGTTGCAAAATATGTTATCATGATTTGATATATATTATTGACAGCTTAAGCATCAGATGCTTTCTCTATATATGTACATATATTTGGTGCAGGTGTTAAATGCGCATAGTGTCCCCAGGCCCCGACGATCAACAGGGCCGGCTTTTCGTAGGGAAAGCGATAATTTTTCTGCTCCACGTACGCCCCACAAGCACGGCTCGCTTTAATAAACGACGCGACGTCTCGGAAAAATTACGGTACCGGGAAACAACGTACGGTATCATTAGGTTCAATAAAGACGTCAGAGGACGGGCCGTACGATTCCAGAGAAATTACCACCTACAGTGTTGTGTACTGGCGCTTATACTCCTATGTATGGAGTTATGAAATTTGACGCAGCGGTGAATTGTTAAAATAAGGCGATTGTATAATTATATTTAGGTAATAAAAATCGGTGCCTTGTCTGCAAAAAATATGATTCAAATTTGGAAAAATTTGGATCCTGCACCCACACAAGAATCAAAGTACAATCTTGAGCTCTTAATTAGTCTTTTATTTCGAATATACAGGGTGGTTTTAAACATATGCGACAAATTTTATGGGTTGATTGCTAGGGTTATTGTGATCATAAAAATGTACAAAAACGGCTTAGTCTTAAAGATAGAGGATGTTTAGTAGTAAATTAAAAATTCATATAGTTAAGAATACAACAAAATTATCCCATAAAAATGATCGAAATGACCTTTTATTGGTAAATTAAAATAATAACAATACATGATGAGGATACTTATTCTAATTATCGCACTGTTCCTAACATATCAGTGGCCCCTATTCTAATTAATAAGGCGGTTGAAGTTCGAGGTGGCGTGACCGAGCAAAAAAAGATATGTTTACCTTTATACCAAAGACAGTTCGTTCGTAAGGCAACCACATTGCCATTCAATGTGCTAACACTAAAGACAATAAAATTTCTAATATAACTACGGCGCCACTGGATTTATACCTGCTTAGAAAATCGAAAACATCAAGTTTTTTTGTCTATATGTTGAAAGTAAATATTGAGTGCGCTTGTGTCTTCTTGCCCAATATTTATTTTAACTGACTATTAATATTATACTCCCATTTTCTATGGTACCCGTGCCGTAAAGTTTAACGCCAGTTATTCGTATATAAATATTTTGTAATGCTACAAGGTAGCAGACAGCCCAGTAAGAAATTTTTTTTTTTATAAATATAATGATTTAATTAAATCAGTGAAGTCCAATATTAAACACCCTAGTGTCATCTATATTCTTTACTTTTTAATCAGATGCCAGATGGCACGTAAGGGGACATTAAAAAAATTAAATGAAAATTAAATAATAGATTTACCCAGCTAATGTTTTTCGAAAAATATAAATAACTTTCTAACTAAATCTGCCTTTTCTTTACAGATACCTTGCTCTATATCCTTAATAGTAGACACAATACAATCCCAATCCACTAGATGGCTATAAAATGCCGTATATGTACAAGATATCTAAAGTTCACCACTTCAGATCATGCGCACTAGTGAGCTTCTATCTTACTAACCAATGAGTAGTCTTATTTATATATCTTTATTATTTTTTCAGTTGTGAACCCGTTGCCCAGGTGGCTGTACAACTGGTGTCTCCTAAATCACTAGCTCGTATATTATTACGCCTTTACTTTGTTAAGTATTTAATTTACAGTTTGATTCTTAATAATTCAATGTATCAGGTGAGCTTTCATTAATAACACAGTAACATTATTAATAACATGTATAATTTATTAGCAACTTTATATCAAAAACATATAAAGAGTATGAGAATGTTCAAAACAAATATTATCAATCATCCAGCATATATTTGGATTCTTTAATTCTCAAAACAACTTTCAAATATCCCGCTATTATTAGAAAGAAAACCACCAACCACGTCTACCGACTTATACAAATTAAAATTTCAATCTCAACTGTCGTCTTACAAGAATTAACAAGTAACCTCAAAAGATTATAAATGTTATATACTCATTTATACAAAAGTTTTAACAATGCTCTGACCTGATCCAATATTCAAAGTTAAACTGCTTAAGTGTTTAAGTGGAACAGCCTTGAGGAACTCCATATTTAATGCTTCCTAGATCTGACTGGGAACCATTCCAAGATGTTAATTGGATTCTTTTGCTGAGGTAAGATAGTAGCAAAGTTAGTGGTTTCCCCCTTATCACGTAATATTCTAACTTTCGCATCAAAATGGAATGACTCACTGAATGAAAGGCCTTAGTTAGATCCAGCAATGTCATTCTGGAATACATCCTGGAGTCGTAGGCATTGTATATGTCTTTAATCATTTGTAATATCCCGCTTGATGTAGAATGCCTTTTTCTGTATCCATGTTGTTTCGGAGATAAATAATTATGTTTTTCCAGATAAGAAATCAATCTTGATGCGATTGCCTCTTCAAATATCTTTGAGATGGCTGGCAGAATACTTATTGGACGATAATTTTCACATTTATTTTTATCTCCCTTTTTAAATATTGGCGATACTTTCGCAGTCTTTAATAATCTCGGAAAAACTCCCTGTTCGACACATTCATTAAAAATACTTGAAAGAGGTGTGCTTAATTCTGCATTGAGTTGTTTTAACACGTAAGTGGATGATAAATGTCTGTTGTTTTCCTCTTATGTTTCGTAAAATTGTTGCCTATTTCCTCGGGAGTAATCGGTTGAAAAAAGAAGGAGCTGCTATCGTTCAACTTCACAGCACTTAGAAATTCTTCCGAGGAATGTGTTGATTGAGTATCATTTGCAATACGTTCACCAATATCGCAGAAGTATTTATTTAAATCGTTGGGGGACAAGGATGAAGTTTCTTTTTGGGTGGTTGATTTCGTTGGTTTAGATTCATTATTAATTATCGTCCATATTGCTTTTGTAGTAGATAAATGTATGAATGCAATATTTGAGCTTCGTTTCATCTCTGTGACCTTTTTCAAGTATTCTTGTTTAAGTTCGCGATATATTTTGTAATATTTTTCTCTTGCAAGAGCCCCCCAAGTATTCAGACTATTCCTCAGTTTGACTACGTCACACAAAAGAGTGAAATAACCGTGAAAGAAGACGCCAATGGGAATCATGCTATTGTGCCATTCGCTCTTGCAAGATGAATGCATGAGACTCTGGTACATAAATTATGATCGATTTTGTATGATAAAGAAAACATTTAAATACAAACAAATGTGGTTTTATTTAATAAATCGTTTCATAGAAACAGCCGTGCCAAACAACGCAGATAAGAAAGTAAATATCTCAGGTAGGTTAAATGCTTATTAAATAACAATTACGTTTTTAGTTAGTAATTCCAAGTTTTACAACATAAATTCAACATAGAAAATAAATGTTAAAATTCCCGCGTTTTTGAGATATTCATCTGTATACTTCTATGCTTAAATGGCGAGTAAATCAGTATGTGCAACATTTAATGGGAAAAATTACTGGGTATTCGGTTCGTGCCGTTAATACATATGAACCAGTAAAAAAGTAGTAAAATTAAAAAGACGCTGAACCACAGTATATAACAGTAAGGACATGTTCGCAAAAATCCATTGTTCTTGAGTGGTCCGTTTTGAATGACCTTCAAGCCCAGCTACCATTTTGTAAAGCTGTTGCCGGGAATCTAGTGTAGAATAATTTATATTTTAAAGGAAGTAGAAAAATAGATTAAAGAAATACACCAATTTATGCGTTTTTTATTCTGATTTTGTTGCAAATATTTATGAACAGTTTATAGTAATAAAAAACACGATTCCAGTAAAATAATGTTTGATTAAGTGATATATATATTTGCAAATGTTTTACGATAATTATGTTCATATTCTTTCCTTTTTGTGAAATAAATCTTTGTTTATATTTTTATAGAGTAAAAGATTCTTCCAGGAATAAATATGTTGTGGTTCTTTCTCAAATAAATTAATAAAAATGCAACAGCATCGGTGGAAGCGACTTTCAAATTTCTGACACGAATACACAATAACTTTTAATTAGGATTCAAGAGTTATGACTATATCGTTCTGTACGATACAAAGATTGTTCCTTTCTATTCGACTACTTCATTTCTAACATCCAACCCTGCACTGGTTTGTCAACAATAATGTCCGGGGGTGCACAAGTGGATAGAGTTCAGACGTAGACTATATGATATCGAATTGTCTATAATGTATATAATGTGAATAAATGCGATTAAAATTTATAGCAGTATAATGCAGTTCAAACCAAAATCACATTATTTTAAAAAATGAACAAATGAATTAGGTTGGTTACTGCGATAAATAGCAATCTAGCTTAAAATGTGTATCTAACAAATAAATTGATTTAATGTGATCTAGGAATCTTTGCACAACGATAATAGTTCTTCTTATTCATGTACTTTCTTAATTCTTGTCGTGTCATATATATTAGATGCATTCGGAAATCCCAAGAAACTGCGACCATCGTTAGCATCAAAATTTATCTTGCGAGAGTGACTGGCACTACAACATGATACCCATTGGTGTCTTCTTTTACGATTATTTGAGTTATTTCACTTAAACCTAACAATATAATATATAAGAAAGTATGTAAATGTTATGGCCACTGATCTTACCTTTTACACAAGAATATCATAGTTCATTAAATGTTTTTAAAACTGCAGGGGTAATTCAAAACTAATAAAATACGTAAAATAAATAAATAAAACAAGTAAATCATATAGATTAAACGGATGAGTAAACTAATTTGTGTAGATACGAACGTAAACAATAACAAACTGCCATTTTGGGAAGCTGTTGTTTGTGTGAAGTTAGGTTTAGAAATTTCGACCGCTATAATCGTCCTTACTCGTTGTACTCTGGCTGAACGCAGTGCTATAATAAACTTCATTATAGCGAGGAAATAGAAAAACAAACTTATAGGTGCCTTTAGGTGGAGCACGGGATTTGGGATGAATCTAATTATTTTACTTTTGCATAAATAAAATATATGTGACTACTAAGAGTTTCACGACATTTCTCGCATTTGACATTTTAACATATGAGATGTTGTAAATTTATTAGACATTTTTTTTTCATATACAATATGCAGTTAAAGACCACGATGACTGAGGTCATCGAAACTTTCTTTATCTCTGCCTTATTCGACGCGCGCACAACAGCGCCGTGAGCCACGACTAACTAATAACCGAGAAACAAAAAGGGCAAACCAGATTCCCAAGAAGAAGGCACCACCACCTGACTGAAGAGATATCTTAATAAAGCCGTTTGACAGCTAAATTGAACCCCCAGTAAATTGTATCTCGAAAATTATCGTCCGCACCACCCCTCCTCCTCTTTCACTGTGTCGAACGGTAAAAAAGTCTTCAATTAATGCCGCTTCGGTTCGCAATAGGCGGTTGGCTAGCTAGTCGGGCCGCACCGGATCGGGGACCTAGTGAATTACGACACGATAAATTCTCCGTTTGTGATAATTCGTAATTTCGATTCGAGTGCAATAATGAAGAAATCGAGCCCGCAAAACGAACGCGGAGAGCGCACGGACCGAAATATTTATTGGCGACTGGGCTGTTACCGGACGCCGTGGTAAATATAGGTGTGAGGTGAGTTATCTTTCGCGAAAAGGGACGTTTACGCCGCCCGCTATAACTTTATCATCTGGATAAAATGCGACAGGGCTTCGCCCTCTATAAAGATGTAAAGCTGTTCGAGTGAAACAGACGGTATATGAGGAGATAGAGCTTGCTTGTCTCATCGATGATATCTTCATACTTTTATCGGTCTCACTTGAGGAATTATCATTCTCTACTAGTCGACTTTTGTTGTAAACTCTTTTATTCTCGTTTTCTCAAAAAAACGATTGATGCTATCGAACTGACTTTTTTTTTTTACATGTATTAGTACTTACAAGAAACACCGCGGCGGGGTGTCCCCTCCGATTTCGATGAAACTTAACAGATCGAAAGAGTACCTTAAAATAAGAGACACGTATTTTTTTTTATCGGCGTATCCGCACGATTTTGGGGTACAGCCCCCTCCAAAGTTTGGACGATTTTTCAATTTTTGCTAATATTTCCTAAATTATAACAGATATTAAATTTTCTTCTTAACATAATTTGCAGCATATTGCATGGCCCTAAGGGTGGCGTTGTCCATATTCGCAAAAAGTTAATAACGGGGGACGGGGTACCCCGTACCCCCCGTTTTTTTTAAATTTTTTCTTTTTCTTATTCATCAAAAGAAGGCCGATTTTACATAGAATACGATGATGTGTAACAAGTTTACAAAATTAATAATTGTAAAAATAGAAAAATAATAATAAAGCTTCAAAATTAATAAACTTGTCGATTGATATAAATCAAATGAACTATAACAGAAATAAGTTTTTATCCTTAACATAATTTCCAGCATAATACATGGTCTCAAGGTAGATATCTTCATAAAAACTAATAACGGGGGACGGGGTACCCCATACCCCCGCATTTTTTTAATAATAAGTTTATTCATTATTCATCAAAAAAAGATCGCTTTTACATAGAAAACAATGGTAATAAATTTGGAGGATTAATAATAAAAATAATTGTAATAATAATATAGTACATTAACAACAATTATTTATCGTTACTCCACTGCTCTCCTTACTTAAATATTTCTTAATTTAGAATTGTATCTACTCGACAAGCTATGGTCAAACCTTTCTATGCCTACTGACTTACACTATATACTATACGAAACTTTTATCGGTGGTAGCAATATGAATCATTTTATCAACTGCAGTTAGTGACTGCGCTTTATATATTTCCTTAATAAAATGCTATTCATTCTTAGAATACCATAATCCTTTAGTGCGTATATATGAACAAATTTGCTACACAGAACGAAGGATTAAATAATACATACATATATATTTTTTAATTTATTTCAAATTTTTCGTGCAATGTAGGTGTACAATGTACGTATTCAATGGAGCATAAATATAACTAATGTGTTTGTAACGATTATAACATTTCGGAAACAATAAAACAGAATTAGAAAAACATTATAATGCTTATAAATGTTTAAATACATGACATACTGTAATGCGGTTATTGGTATATATGTATTGCAATAGCGAACAAGATTAATATACATACAGTAATTAAGCTATGTAATTATTACAGTAGTGATAGTCTGTGTAAAAGTGTTTAGAACACAGATGTTGTTTGCACCATGAACACCGCACAATAGCTGGTTTATTGCAAATACTATACAAGGGTATAGACTACGCATCTTTGTTAAAACAAAACTCTACAGGATTTTTAAAGGGGCCAGGTCTTTCCTCAACGTATCCACTCTTATACCACGAGTACTTGAATACGTCGAAAAATCTTGGGGAAGAAAACTGATTATGGGTTAGGGATTGCAACTTAATAATATTATTTCTCTGATGTAAATCTATGTCGTAGTTCAGAATCACTATATCCGAAAAAGTTCTAACACAATTTTTCCACAGTCTATAACCATAGCGATCTTTTTTTGATGAATAATGAATAAACTTATTATTAAAAAAATGCGGGGGTATGGGGTACCCCGTCCCCCGTTATTAGCTTTTATGAAGATATCTACCTTGAGACCATGTATTATGCTGGAAATTATGTTAAGGATAAAAACTTATTTCTGTTATAGTTCATTTGATTTATATCAATAGACAAGTTTATTAATTTTGAAGCTTTATTATTATTTTTCTATTTTTACAATTATTAATTTTGTAAACTTGTTATACATCATCGTATTCTATGTAAAATCGGCCTTCTTTTGATGAATAAGAAAAAGAAAAAATGTAAAAAAAATGGGGGGTACGGTGTACCCCGTCCCCCGTTATTAACTTTTTGCGAATATGGACAACGCCACCCTTAGGGCCATGCAATATGCTGCAAATTATGTTAAGAAGAAAATTTAATATCTGTTATAATTTAGGAAATATTTGCAAAAATTGAAAAATCGTCCAAACTTTGGGGGGGGCTGTACCCCAAAATCGTGCGGATACGCCGATAAAAAAAAATATGTGTCTCTTATTTTAAGGTACTCTTTCGATCTGTTAAGTTTCATCGAAATCGGAGGGGGACACCCGCCGGTGTTCCCTTGTTAGTACATAGTGTACTTCATGTTGTAGTGCAAAAGACAAGCAACGCTGAGAAAAATGGACTAAGTAAAGTGTTTACTTGATAAAAAATTATTTACAATTGATAAAGTTTTATTTGGAACTATTCTCGTTAATTAATACCTGCAACTAAACCCAGTTTCCTGAATGCAAGTTGTTACTGTAAATAGTGCTTTTATTAACGGCTATTACACAGCGTATCTGACAAATTTGTGGTAAGTAACGTATTACTTATGACTACTGGTACTGTATCTAACTATACAGCACATGGTTAGTAGAAGTAACAACAATGCTGATCGCTATTAAACTCATGTATTTTCTTCAATAGGTAACAACTTGCCACAACTATGATTATATGAGTTTTGCTGTCACCTCGTGATTGTTTTACTATTCCTGATTGGCTAATGCGGCGGAGTAATGAAATAGTCCTTAAGACGGCTACGTGCGCAGGCGCGGGCTAGCGTCAAGTAAGAGTTACGGGCGTGGTAAAAGGTCGACGAAAAAGGGTGGCCAAGGAGTACGGCCACTGTAGGCCAGTTGGGACGCAAATATATTAAAAATGGGTGGGTTGACTCAAGTTCCCATCCGTATAAAGAATCCCCGCGAAAGAAGAAGTACCGAACCTATAAGCAATCGAATGCTTCAAGATTGCAGTTTTAAACCACATGGTGGGATATTTGAATTCACCATCATTGTGATGATATCTGCGCCCGCTGGTGAAGTTAAAGTGTGAACGCCGTTGCCAGCTGAGTGATCCAACAGTCCAAGTGCTACCTGCAGTTAGGGATACCCCAACGAAGTAGACGTTTTCGAGGCGATCATAACCGCTACGCACGCCGATAGAGGATCAACCCGCCGAGACAACGCCCAGTGCAAAGAACCAACAGAAACCGCAAGTTTACCGCCTAGGTATATTATTTCTGTGTTTGTTATTAGTTGTTACTTCAAAGCCATATTTCTCTTTGTCCTTTGTTCAGATTTCAATAATTTCAATAACTAAATAACGTTTCAAGGGGACCCCATTTACCTTATCTTTTATTATTGCTTTGTTTATTTTTTCATTATTAAGGAATATATTGTATGAGTCATTACGTTGTAAGTTGTTTAAAAAAAAACTGTTGTTAAAGTGAAACCAATATCTTTCATTCATATCAGGTAGTCACTGTGTTTGTCCTATACAAAATAAAACTATTACTAATAATACTGCTTTTTTTCTAAGTAATAAGTATTATGTACCATCTTTAGCAAAATAAATGCGAATTTAATCTTCAATTATTAATGCAATCGAAGCTACAGCGCACTGAATAGTAATTAAAAACTATTTGCAAACAATTTTGAATTACGCATTGCTCGGTACGCAGTACTTGCAGTTGCATAAATAATTGGAGATTTGCGAAACTTTTTTTTGTACTTTATCAGTTATTCACACAGAGTACACAGTAAGCTACTTAATAAATATTCACTAAACTTCCTCATTTCCTACACTACCTATATAGTTGAACAACAAATTTAAGGTAAGTATATTGTATATTTATAGCAAACCATTACCTTCTATATATCAGGTATTTAGTGAACGTGCATTAATGATACTGTTTCCTTATCACAAGTAATCTAAATTGCTTATATTAATTATGAAGGTGTGATCGCTGTTATAGAATAGTTCACTCACAGCAATACACCTACTACTTGACAAGGGCAAATCTTTGCTTACTCCAACTACATATATTCTTTGGCTTAACTACTTCAGTTTAATTATCATAATACTTTATAAGTTACCGGTATGAAGCAGACCGTAAGTAACTTAGATTGCTTCTTGTTAGTATCAGTGTTTAGGATCTCTTTTTTACTAGCGCTAAGTAATCTGTGCTTTTGTCCCCTATCCAGCTGAACTTTTTCTAGAAATTGATAAGATTGAAAAGAAGTCAAAATAGCATCAATTATTTTGCCATCAATTTTTTCAATGTCATACCAGCTCTATTAAAAAATTACCATTAATGTCTTTCAAAAATATTATGAAAAAATATTTAATTTCAAAAAGCTTTTATTCGGTTGAAGAATTTTTGAATAATAATTTTAGCGATATGATTTAAGTCTATCTTTGTAATTATTAATATTTCTGTTGTTTCATTCTTTTTTTTTTTTTTTCGTGACGTATGTAAACACTTCGTGTACTAGCATTAATAAACTTTATTATTATTATTGTTATAAGTGTCACAAAACCCTTAAATTGAGCATACATCTGCAGTTACAATCCAAACATATATAATAACTAGACTCGTCAGACGTGTGTGCTTATACGGGCTGCACTCGCCTCGCGCTATGCAAAACGTTTAGCCATAGCAGTGTTGGGTAAGATAGGAGAAGTGAATAAATTTCTACAGCGACTAAATACACTGGTGTTTATTCGCGTCATGAGTGGGGAGCAGTGTTAACTAGTGATTTACCGAGAGCCGACAACAAACGAGTATGTCTAATCGCTGTAAAAATTTATTCACTTCCCCTAACTTGCCCAACACTGAGCCATGGTATATCTTCAAGACAGTAAAATCTCTCCCTCCGATACGTGTGTCTGGTATCTAGTATCAGTGTTAGTCGAGTCTTGATGTGAGATAGTTCAATTCTCCTTTAATGTTTTACGCATTGTAAATGTAATACAATGTCGGACGTAGCAAACACCCAGAAAGCGACCATTGTTTTATAATGCAGAAAAGTATATCGGTGAATTTCAGGATTTACAGGATTTTTTTATTTCTTGTTCACGTAGAAATTTTATCTCTTTTTCTTGGTATCATTATCAGCATTTTTGTAAACAACAATTTGAATGCGCGAATGGTCGATAGCTAAAATAAACAATCAAAGAAAGGTATTGTTATGGAGAGAGTATTTGATATTCTACTATTATTTACTTAGTTATATTTTTAAAACTTATTAGATATAATAGAAAAAGGATATAAATGTAGCAGCAGACAGCTAGACGATGTCCAGGTGATGTAGGTAATCTCTGCATTTGGCAGGTCCTTCAAGGCATTTTCCTTTAGAATTTTCCCTTCAGGAAGCAAGATGATCAGCAGTGATACACCTACACATCGAAAATCAATATTAGAATTTGAATAGTATATCATTACAATAGATTTTGACTGATCAAATTTGGATCCACGTTTAATTCGAGTGAACAGTTTTATTATTTTTACTGTGTATTTATTTCGTTCAAATTTTGTTTAATAATGTTTTTATATGCATTGGCAGCCCAATTGCTTTGATATGTCAACAGACAGACAGGGTAAAATTGCTGGAAATTGAGTTCTGTAACAATTCTATGTGTATAAATGGTTGCCTACCTTTTAGGTGCAATTATGATTTTTTTTAGATTGTTAATTTTTTATAGTAATAAGCGTTTAAAAATTTCAAATGTATTTTTCTCATAATTCAGAGACTCATACCTTTGTTATATAAAAAGTGTAAGGTGATTCCAGATTTTGTAAAGTTATTTATTTTCACATCGTTGAAAGATCTGACAATCCTGTCGATCACATGGCCATTCTCATATGTAAAACAATGGAGGTACCTCATTTCGGTTATATTAACGGAATTTCACATAAGACAGTTGGACTCCTTGCTTGGAGACAATCGCTTTCAAGTCAGTTAAAAACATTTTTAAATTCGAACCATTCACTAACCGAACCTTGTTCGAGGCAGACATATTTCCGTTTGTTCTCGTAAAAAAATTTAACGGCTTTTTCGATAAAATCCAATTTTATCCCAAATTTCAATCTAAAAATTATGGTTAATTGTTAAACAAAGTTTTTCACATAAATTTTATTCCAAATTACACACGATTTTTGGGTAATTTTTCTTCAACGACGATTTTTCCGAGTAATGTTCCTGTCCTGAGCGACCCATCCTCTCTGACCTGATGTATCTACGAGGTACGAGGTCCCATATCCGACCTGAACAGTCCTGACCACCGAGATCGCAGAATTCGGCCCTGTAAAAAGGTACTCCTCGTCAAATCTACCTAAAAAATAAACGTATTATTTTCAATTCTAATCTAAATTGAATTGTACTTATAAGAAATTTTATTTTAATCCGTTCTGCTAAATTTGAGGTTAGAAATCGTTTTGTAACATAGCTAAGCGGTCTCCAGTTACTATGGGGAAATTTGTGTAATTAGGTTTATAAGTATTTGTTATGTTTTTACGTTACGAACCAATATCCAGTGATTTACCATCAAGGTTGGCTACTCTGTTTCACACGTCTATTCAAATCTAACATAACTCCATTTGAACGGTCAGAAAACGCGGGATTTTTAAAATTTATTTCAAACGTATTTAAGTACGAAACTATGAATTTGAATTGCAAAAGGTGGAATTACTTAATGAAACTTTAGTGTTATTAATTAAACGGACTCACGGACTTACCTGAGATTATCCATAGATTTATGTCTGATATTAAACAAGTCACATTTTGAATTTTTTTTAATTAAATAAAATCACTTTTATCCACTATTAAATGTTTTAATTTTACTTAATAGTTTGAAGCTATTGAGGCATAACATTATCATGCCTATGAGATCATTTAAACTGGTCTTAAACATTGAATTTGAGGGAGAGGACAATTGACAACATCATCCTACCACATCTCTATGCGTACTGAGTTAATATATAAGAGAGTTAACGAGCTATTCAATATTTTTTTTATGTCACCGCCCCTCGATCGGAAATTTCTCGCCCTGCATGCCATCTGGCTGGTGAGACAGAACACTTCTAAATCAAAATTATAAAAAAATAGATGACTCTGGGATATATAAAACTTGATTTTTTTTAATTCAATTAATGTATTTCTTTTAAAATTAATTTTTTTAATCCGGGCTGTATGCTACTGTGTAGCGTAACAGTATATATGCCGACATTCGTTCCGACAGCTAATGCCCTTGATGTTATGCGACAAAGATACCGCAACCCTTTCGGCCAGAGATTTACATTCGCAAAATTTTACTTTATAGTTTCCGCGGAATAATGTAATATTAAAATTCTTAGAATCTGCATACGCGCAATCGCTGGTAGATTAAAGAGATGTATCTTTTCTTAAGTTCCCTAATGATTTATTTTCCCTATGTCATCTTTCTTTGAGTCGATCATACCTATATAACTGCATTTTATCTTTTTTTCTTTTATATTGAAACTTTACGAACACCTTGTATAACGCCCCCTTTCCCATTATAATACAATCCCCGTTTCGGATATGTTTCTATATTCCCGCGGGCTACGCGCGGACATAAATCGCAGCGATCCACCGCTCGCGTGTCGCCCGGAGCCCGATAAGCGCATTACCAGCGTCCCTCTGCCGGGCATATGCTGCACCACAGCGCCCGGCCACCTCCTATACATATATACTTTATCAATTCCGGGGTGATGCGCCCCTTATCGGGCCCGGACGATCTCCAATAAATCCGGCACATCAGCCGACGTATAGGAAGAGAATATGGGAAACTCGTTAGGGATCGCGTACGAAGCGTTTCCGCCCTTATCTTCGGACCTCGATTGGTCGGGGGATGCGCCGGAATTATCCCCTCGTCGGAAAGGGGTCGCGTTGGCTCTTGCACAGACGCGACGGTCGGCCTGGAGTGTGGGAGGAAATTTTAGTGTCGTATAGCGATTTTTATGGAGTCGGAAGTCGGGTTAAAGATAAGGAAGAGTTAAGTAAATATAAAAAGGGGATGGGACGAATAAAAATACTTTGTTTTCGTAAGAAAACACCCCTAACAGCCAGAAAAATTACATAGATATTTTTAAAAATATATTTTATAAATATTTTTCGTGAGAGGTTTTTGAATATATTTTTCATATTTTTTTTCTAAATATAAATAAAATATTCAATTAAAATATTTATTCCATATTTTAAAATTAATGTAAGCGCTATATTTTTTCTAAAATATTATTTATATGAAAATTGAGATTTTTTATGCAATCTATTTAATTTGTCAAAATGAACTAAAATTGTTCTTGGTTATTTAGAATGTATAACGTCGATAACGAAAAGTTGAAACATAACATAGAGTTGTCTAAAAGGCAAGAACTTGTTTTTTCACACTCACCATACAGTTAATAATCAATAATTCTGGCATCTTTTAAGGCATACTGAAGGTTTATCAAATAATCACTATTTTTTAATTGAAGTGTTTAAATAAAAAACAAACGTATTTTTTATCATTTTTATTGAATAAGCCAATAAAAATGAAAAATACTCATTTTTAAGTCTAGCCTTGGCTGGTGCCAGGTAAAACCCTATGGTTTTTTTCATATCTTCGGTAGTGGCGCTCTCATGGCGTTTTCTTGTGGCCTCTAAAACAATGCCAATTGTATTAGATCATACCATGAATAAAACATCGTACAACATTATCAACACCTACTAATAAATTTACAGCATTTACAATAATTGGACTGGCAGCTACATTCTAATACTTACGATACTTATTTTTACTTTATTCATAATATTTGAAAACATTCTAAGTACAAACAATAAAACAACACACAACGTATTCTAACCTCTATTTAGGTTATGACGCTTATCTACCGAGATGAATCTCTTAAGCAAATCAACTAGCAATTTATCTGATAGATGCAGTACATATGATGCATAAAATTCCTTACAATTATATTTTAACGATTTCTGTACATATCGATATTGAGCATCCAATTATCTTATAAATGCCATGACATGTTCAAAGTTTTGCTTATCTCGTAGTCACCACAAAACTAAAACGCACCCCGCAACAATTAATTACACAGTTAACCCTATTCTGCCCTAATCGTATACTATTATAAACTATAACATGTAACGGACAAACGAATGAAAACGTTGATGATACGCACGTGCGCGTATGCATTCTATGTACCTAATCCATAGGACGCGAACAATACTAATCATATAACACTGGCACCGTTAATGATAGAGGTGTTGTATGACGTTTCGCACTTACAAATATTACAAATAATATAATAACAAACGCAATTATATTAATAGAAAAGTTTACAGCGTCAACTTGATACTTATTAAATCAATTACATATATTATATTATCCAATTTAATCTTTAAACTATCATTTTAAATAGGTGCATATCTACTTAATATGTATGCATATTACCCATTTTATATTATTCGTCCTACGCACCAAATGTACAAAACAAAAATTCAATCTTTTTTTTATATGAAATAAATATTTAACAGGAAATACAAGCAAAATATTTTGCAGAGTTATGAAAAATATTGAGAAACATTTGCAATAAAATTTTAATGCTACATAACATATATATTTTTTAAACGTTTTCCTCATATATTTTCTATAATTATTTTTATGCATATTATATTAATATAACTAATATTCAAGAAAGATTTAATATTTTTTAAATATATTATAAAATATGAAATAAATATAGTTGGTCACTGGGGACAGATAAGTTCGTACAAAGAAATATGCTTTTAATAGAAACAGTAACTCCTTTATAGGGTAATCTAAATAATTAGATGTGTGCTCATGTCAAAAAACAATTATACTTAAGAAGAACTTCAAACCAACCATCTGAAACTAGAAATTGAGAATCAGGATGAAGGCCAGCCAAAGTGACGTAAAATGACGTTTAATAGACGTCAATATTACGTCTATTACGTGATATAAACGTCTATTAAACGTCCTTTACACGTCACTACGATTTTCGACCAAATCTAATTGGAATGGAGTAAAGAGACTAGGTAAAGAAAAAAGAGCAATTGCTACTAAAACATACTAACATTGATTAGAGATTGATTAATAGTTTTCTTGCATCAAATCATCCTGTCGCTATAGGAACTTGATTTTACTCAGAAAAGAAGTGTCCCTCCTTCAAATTACTTCAGCGTTAACCTCACCAAAACTATGCATACATTAAATAAACATGAAAAAAGGAAAAAGGAAAAAGAAAAAAACGAATCGCCTATGGTACACCCCATGCGAACGATGACTCGACTTTCGCGTTGTCGTAAACTGTCTGGTCAATATATCAAAGGATGCCGTGGATCAAAACAAGGCAAAACGACTAAGACATCATCACAACACCGCCAAGGGTCTCCGCTGACCGTCTCGGCGAAGGCAAATTGAAATATCAGCACGCGATGCGTGGCCGGTCCGTCCGTCTCGGCAGGGGTGCCAACCATCGGGACACGAAGGCGCGAAGAGTTAAGGTCGGTAATAAACACGTCTCCGCTGCGTTTAGTGTGTGTGCCAGTTCGGAGATGGTGACGTCGATAGCGGTAATGGGAATAATAATAAGGAATCATTATGATGTGTGTGTGTAGGAACAGGACTAATAGAGGAGATGAGAAGAAAGCGACAAACTGAGATTGTACATTCCTAATACGCAGGAGAGATGATGACAATGCAAGTTGTATTGGTTACGTTACATGTGGGATTGAGGGATTAATTTCTGGGCATTGTTGTCGGTGTCTGTTGTTCGGGACGATTGACGTATTGTCATTATTTGTGAATGACTGTGGGGTTAAAGTCGTACTAAACGTTTAGGCGATACTTGTGAATATATAGGTGTTCGAAACAAAAAAAAATGTTTAATCCACGACATCTACAATTATTGTTCATATGCAAATTTGCTACGTTGAATGTTTTAAGCGTCAATCGCTTTTCCGGTTATTTTGAATTATTTTTCATAAAAACATTTACAAATATGGTGCTTGATTCTATTCGAAAGAGTGTAAACGTCAAAAATTCAACAAAATTGCAAATTATCTCAATAACACTTGAGTTTAGAAATAGAGAATCCTAATATGAACTGGTAACAAATGATCCAATAAATTCACTAGACCGATACAAATTGCACCGTTACACATAAAATAACCTTGATATCAACTTAAAGTATCAGGCGGTAGAGCTAATAACGGGTCACGGTAATTTTATTTATGTAGAACTGGGAGGGTTAATGATTCGCATTGTGAATACGATGGGGTAGATATGAAAAGCTAAATAATTACAAATAATCTTAACTCCGTGCTATACCTAAAAGGCACTACATGAGGCTACCTATTCTAAGTACTATATGAGTTCCATAACAATTGAAATGTTCCTACCCTAACTAAATAATTACCCTATGATTGTTAATAACAAAAATATAATACAGTAGCCTCGCAATCATGTCAATACCACTTTATGTGAAACGTTGAAATATGTAACAATCAAAAATATGATTAGTTCACATAATCGTGAGTCTACTGGGGGCGTTGCACTGTTACAAGTTTGCGCGATTAGACAGTTTACTCTTACCATGTGTATAGTCCAGTTAGTTTGGTTTACCTGTAGATCTGTTTGTCTGATTGTTGAATATATTGTTGCTTATAAAGAAAAGAGCTAGAATGGCATTCTGGCAGATTTTGGGATTCACTTCCTTCCTGACATTTAAGCTTGTAACATCTAAATAAGTTTATTTTATTTAATTTAACTGTTAATAATTTTTATCTCAGGTAATCTTATCAATTAGTTAACATCTATTATATTCAATCACTTTATCTGTATTTGAAATTTAACATTTTACATTTCATTTATATAATAATTTAAAATATAAAAAGAAAAGGTACATGGTAACATTATATTTCGATTTTCAAACTTTTGTATTTTTTATTTTCATTTATACTCTTATTTTCTGGAATAGAAAATAATTTTAAACGCTTGAATTGAATTGAAGTATCCAACCAGGCTAATTAGAAGGACATAGCTAATTGCCAGCAAAACATCGAAAATTTATTACCTGCCGCAACCGAAGTGCACTCCTAAGAAAGAAAAATAGAAAAGGACACTGAAAGATTAAAAACACCTTAACTTGGACATTTACCTTCTGAATACCAGATTAGGGTAATGAAGGGATCGTGTAAAATCGAAGACTTACCTAACCTGGGGCCTTCTCATATCCTGCATTTTTTGAGCGGAATACGATTGGAAGGCCAGCTGTAAAACAGCAAGAATAAAGAGCAGGCGTTAGTTAACCGTAAAATGCAATCAAGAATGACAGCGTGACATATAGCAATAAAAGCACTTTGCTGTGGGCGCCCGAATATTCGGCAATCGAAGGAAACGAAAAGCCATTGAGTTAGTAAGAAAGGGACCATCGGCTTCATGCATATAGACCAAGAACTTCTAATATCTAAAATCAAAGCGCGAGAGCAGGTAATGAGTTAGGTTGAAGATAAACAAGAACAACACTGGAATGGTCTTTATTAAAGGATCAACAGAAAAGAAAACTGGAGAGCCACTGCAGCTTGCACTTAACTATGTTGATATTGTAACAATAAAAAAAAAATATCGATCAATTATAATCGTCAATAAATTTTTATCATCAGGGTTGTTAAAGGATTCGAAAAAACGTTATCTGGATAGAAACACTTACCTTCACTGAATTCAAATTGTAACTTATTTTGGCGCCTTTCAAATTTTGACTTTTCGACAGTGTGACCACCGTGTAACTGTACAAATTCCCGTTTATCTGTTTGGAAGAGGTAAGTATTTGCCGCCAAATCAAATGGTGGTCGACATAAAAGTGTGGAGCCCTTGAAATAGCCAATTATCAATGAAAACACAGTTATTCTCAGGTAAATTTCAACTGGTATATTGTAAATCAAATAAATGCGGTTCATTAAATACAAATTTAAATGGAAATTGGATCTTAACAGATATTTTAACTCTTTTACAAATTCTCATTACAACTTAACCTCTAAGCTTCTGTTCTAACTGCTAAAAATGACGATTAGATTCTCTACTTTAATTGAAAATACACATTATGATTCAAACTTTTAAAATATTTCTAGAGTACGATAGTTCCTTCTTGAAGAAATTTTGTAATTAATAGACTTTAACGATAAATATGAATTTCTAAATGCATTAACTAATAACTAAACTAAGTAACATAAACCGATTTAGAATTTTTTTTTTCTAGATTGAAATGGTTCTGATTATGAGATTGTTCTTTAACTGTTTTATATCATTTATGATCGTGAATTCTGAGCTCTTACTCAACACGTGTTATGAAATAAAGGGCACAGGCTGTTTATTCCGCGTCCTTGTTGACGGTGAAACTTCAGAATATTCAGTCGTCTAGTCACTTTGAAATGATGGTGATGCCCCCAGCTTCTCTCTACGCTTTCCTGCACTTGAAAATGTCTCGCTGGATGATTTTCTTTCGTCTAGAATGATTTGAACTTGGAGTTTCACATCAATACCCTCGGTAAGTTACATTCTTGCTTTTAAATGTTGACTTTAATTGTTATAACAGTATTTTCGTTAGCATGATTTTTCCCTTTTTAATTTCTGATCACTTTTTTTGTATGAAATCTTTTTATTTCGCGTGCAAATTTAATTGTTCTCGGAGTAATTTCAAATATACGCCCTTTTTCTTTCTTACACACGCGTCTCTTTTTTCAATTTTTTTTAAACAAACTTTTTTCAGGTCATGGCTTTCCAAAATCTTCGTATTACACGAACATTACGGCATTTGTCGGTCGTCAACATTTGTAAACCGCTCCGTAGGCGTCGAATCATATCAATTATTTTGACATTTAATGTAAAAAAAATATTTCTCATCCTAATATTGGGTGTCTCTTTTACAGTTTGTATGTGATTTTGTATTGAAAATCAATAAAAAAATCCAATGAATCTTATTTGACAACTGATTACAGATTTCTTTTGAACAGGTAAAATTTTCTATTTTTGCCGATAGATGTCGATAGTTTGACACATGTAAATTTTTATTAAATTTGATTCGATTAAAAATGTTTAATGATATCGGAATTAAATAAATACATTTTACAAGAAAAATGCTTGTTTTAATAAATTAAATGATTTATATTTTTGCTTGAGAGTGTTTATTCTTTTTGAAACATGATTTTTTTGAAATGTAACTTATCTACCATCTGTTAGATTGTGAAACAACTTGATGCTTTGAATTGAAATGTTCATGTGATTTTTAAATTATATCACAACCCTAACAGCCAGAAATATTACGTAGATATTTTTAAAAATATATTTTATAAATATTTCTCGTGAGAGGTTTTCGAATATATTTTTCATATTTTTTTTCTAAAAGATAGATAAAATTATTCAAATTAAAATATTATTCCATATTTTAAAATTAATGAAGCGCTATTTTTTTTCTAAATATTTGTAAATATTTATATGAAAAATTGAGATTTTTATGCAATCTATTTTAATTTTGTCAAAATGAACTAAAATTGTTCTTGGTTATTTAGAATGTATAACGTCGATAACGAAAAGTTGAAACATACATAGAGGTTGCCTAAAGGCAAGAAACTTGTTTTTTTTACACTCACCATACAAGTTAATAATCAATAATTCTGCATCTTTTAAGGCATACGAAGGTTTATCAAATTAATCACTTTTATTAATTGAAGTGTTCTAAATAAAAACAAAGTATTTATTATCGCTTTATTTGAATAAGTCAATAAAAATGAAAAATACTCATTTTTAAGTCTAGCTTGGCTGGTGTCAGATTCAACCCTATGGCTTTTTCATATCTTCGTATGGCGCTCTCATGGCATTTCCTTGTGGCCTTAAAACAATGCCAATTGGTTAATCATACCATGAATAACATCGTACAACATTATCAACTCTACTAATACATTTGGAGCATTTACAATAATTGGAGTGTAGTCAATTCTAAACTTAGGATACTTACTTTTACTTTATTTCATAATATTTGAAAACATTCTACGTACAAACAATAAACAACACAACGTATTCTAACTTCTATTTGACGTTATGACGTTATCTACCGAGATGAATCTCTTAAGCAAATCAACTAGCAATTTATCTGGTAAATGCAACATATATGATGTATTAAATTCCTAACAATTATATTATTAAACGATTTCTGTACATAGCGATTTTGAGCATTCAATTATTTATAAACGCCATGACTGTTCAAAGTTTTGCTTACCTGGTAGCACCACAAAACTAAAACACCCCCGCAACTTAAATTACACAGTTAACTCTAATCTGCCCTAATCGTATACTATTATAACTATAACATGTAATGGACAAACGAATGAAAACGTTGATGATACGCACGTGCGCGTATGCATTCTATGTACCTAATCCATAGACGCATAAACAATACTAAATCATATAACACCGGCACCGTAATGAATAGAGGTGTTGTGTTGACGTTCGCAACTTACAAATATTACAAATAATATAATACAAAACGCAGATATATTAATAGAAAGTTACAGCGCTCAACTTAGATACTAATTAAATCATATTGTATAATATTATCTAATTTAATCTTTAAACTATCATTTTAAATAGGTACATATCTACTTTAATATGTATGCATATTTTACCATTTATATTATTCGTCCTACGCACCAAATGTACAAAGCAAAAATTCAATCTTTTTTTTTTTATATGAAATAAATATTTACAGAAATACAAAGCAAAATATTCTGCAGAGTATGAGAATATATTGAAAAACATTTGCAATAGAATATTATTAATGCACATAACATATATATATATATTTAAATGTTTCCTAATAATTTTCTAATATATATTTTATGCATATTATATTAATTAACTAATATTCAGAAAGATTTAATATTTTTTAAATATTTAAAATATGAAATAAGTATAGTGGGTCGCTGGAGAATATGTAGAGTATATTTAAGATTATCGCTTAACAATCAGCACAGCGCCTATTCTGCCTTGCCCTTTTGTGTCTTGTAGTATACGTATTCCATTAACCTGATATCCCTGGTCTGTAAGGCAAAACCGTTTGCAAACAAAAGGTTTCCAATGCACGATTACTCCAATGTGTGTAAGTACAAATCTCCTTACACGCTTATTTCTGCTCCTAAGCTTCCCCACCTCTTATCTCAGTCCATTAGACCGCCAGCATCTAATAAATAATT
Source organism: Protaetia brevitarsis (assembly GCA_004143645.1). Lineage (NCBI taxonomy): Eukaryota > Metazoa > Arthropoda > Insecta > Coleoptera > Scarabaeidae > Protaetia > Protaetia brevitarsis. Next base: position 36,676 of record RXPK01000456.1, on the reverse strand, counting down.
AACCAGCGACAATAACAACAAGAACATTTCCGTATTACCACTAGCCATCGTAAATCACTGACGCGCGTTTTTACTTGATTCCGTCTCCTTTTACTAGGCGGCCGCTTGAGACGGATCGCCCCCTTTGTCCTCGCCCGTTTGATGATAAAACTTCTAATTTAATCAACGGGACGCTTGTAATGCAAATGCTGGTCTCTCTGTTTACGAGCAGCCCGCTCTGTGACCCTCGCGGACCTTTCTTCGGCGTTTTATTGCGTGTTTTATCGCGTATCAGTTTCCCATTCGATTCGGATGCTCGGTGAATGAAATGCTGGAACGTACGTTACATAAAATACGTCCCTTTTATGAGGCTTAACTGTCATGTCTGTTTATTTTTTTATTTTTTATTGTTCGGAACGTTTCCTTTGATCCAGATGCTGGAGCGAATGTGCGCTTATCTGACGTCCCAATAAAATTATAAGTCGTTAAGGAAATAGAGCAATTTAAGATTCGTGGATTCGTAGGAAATATTTTTTTTAATCGTACAGAAAAATCTGAAAAAAAGTGTCCTTAATATGCATAATGAAATTTATTACATAACAATAAAAGAGCATATTTCTTTACTCTGGTAGACAGATTGAATCATTTTCAATCCTCATAATCAAAATAACTATTACTTTTTATATTCAGGTATTAGTGAACGTGCATTAATGATACTGTTCCTTATCACAAAGTTCCAAATAGCTTGCCAGGTTAATAATGAAGGTGGATAGCCATTTAGAATAGTTCACTCATAGCCTACATTTACTGAATGAGCAAATCTTTTACTTACCGCAACTGCATATATCTTTGGTTTACTACTTCAGTTTAATTATCATAAAGTTAACTTCATAATGTTACCGGTATCAAGCAAATCATAAGTAACTTAGATTGCTTTTTGTTAGTGTCAGTGTTTAGGATCTCTTTTTTACTAGTGCTAAGTAATCTGTGATTTTGTCCTCTATCCAGCTGAACTTTTTACTTACGGTAATTGCATTTTTATTTATGATTATTAAATTTTTTTCTCAATGTGGTTATAGAGTTTTGGGCCTCAATAGTTGGTCGAGTCGTTGCTAGCCCTTGACACCGAAGAAGTTCCCTCGAACAACTTTGCAATATGAACATGGACGCTGAGGTAAGAATGACCTCAGCATGTCTCATTAATCTTTAGCCCACAGAAACATTTCACTGCCCTCTTCTGAAGAATAAAAACTCTTTGGGCTTCGGTCGCCACTCCCCAGAAGATTGTTCCGTGATGCAGTAATGCATGAAAGTTCGCCATTCTAGTGGTCTTATATGTTGAGACCCTCCTCAGCCTTCCAAGTCCATATAATGCAGGTGACAGTCTAGAAATCAAACTTTCGATATATGGTGCCAATTTTAATTTGGTTTCCAGTCCAGTGTTCAATCCAGAAACTTGACTTCCGGTTACAGCCCAATGTTCAGTGTGGTAAGTATATTTTGTGTCTTAGATCTATTCAGTTTTAATTTGTTAGCAGCAAACCAACCACACGCTGCTTCAATTGCTTCCTTAGATTTTGTCTTTAGTTCTGGCAAATCCGATGCGTGCACAAGCAAAGACGTATCGTCAATGTACAAATACACAATGACAACTGCCACTTTTTTACAATAACAATTTAAATAGATATTAATATAAGAATCTGATTTTAAATTTCCAACGAGTTTCTTTTCAACAAAATGCGTTAAAATAATATTCACAATAAAATCATACATATCTGTGATTAGTAGAGTTGGGCAAATTTTCCGGCGCGACAGGTACGTATTCAGAACGTGCGCTCCAATTCATGTACTCCAATAAAGCAGATAAACCGTACAGTTGCCAGTCAGTAACAACAGTGCCTGTTTTTCTTATAAAATGTAAACATTTTTATTTCATCTAAATATGTAGTGATATAAAATGCGAATGCATCGCAAAGTGACTCATTTGTTCGCCGGCTTTTTCCGATTTTATCCCCGAGGAAAATTTGCACAACTCTATTAGTATGACTTATCTTTTATAAATACATACTAAATTATAATAATACGATTGATCTGCTTTATTTATATTACATTATTTGAGGCCCGCGTCGTAATACGTATCTGCTCCGCCGGACAATTGCCCAACTCTAGTGATTAGTCACTGTAACTGAATCTACGACTGCCAAACAGTGTGATGACATTACAATTAAATTCAATAATTTATATCATGAATGGTTAAATATTATTAATGTTTCTACAAATTATATAAAAAGTTCAGCATTTTTTAAAAAATAATAAATAAATTGTAAATATAATAATTATGGATTACAAAATGCATACTTGATTCAAATATAGTAATGAGCAAAAACATATACAAATGAATTAAGAAATAATAAAAACGGATCAACGTGAGTTTAAAGATTTCCAGATAATTATTATTAAAAATCTACAGATTGGAAGATATCCATTTGATCACTAAATGAACAGTCTGCTTCAAATTAAATGATACGGAATTTAGCTTCACGACCATCTCGATGTCCACTCTCTGTATTTACGGCAGCCACTGCTCTATATACCGAGCGATATCTAATTAATGAAATTGTTGGTAGTTTATTACATTACGAGATTGCAATATTAGTGTAAGTAATAACGAATTTAAATTCCTTTTAATCCTAATTTAATTTGAAGCAGATTATACGATGTTTTCAAAAAGTATATAATAATAATAATAATAATAATAATAGTAAGTTTATTGATCCAAACCAAAATACAAAAAAAAAGTACAATAAAAAAGATATAAGCATCGTTATCAACAGAAATAGTTCGGAGTTGATATGAACTAGAGTTGCTTGATTGATTAACTTATAGTTCATATTTGCTTTCGTATGTTGGTTACATCTCATCTAGCTGTTTGTCGTCGCGCCATCTGTCATTCGTGCCGTGCTATTTGATCCACATGTAAATGTTAAACATAATCAGCCAACAAAAAAAATCTAGATGAGCCGTTATTGTCAATTTCAGACATTTGAAACTTTGATCATTAAAAACATACTATATACTGATAGTAGAATATAGGTAATTATTTTAATCAATAATAACATTCTTTATATAAACAGTGTTGTCAGATATTAAAATTTACTACATATCCAACTTAGGGATATTTAGTTCTTTGCTAACGTATTATTTATGGAACCAGGATTGCGCCAGGGGTGGGGCCTATTCTCACGAATATAAGATTATAGAAGAATATTTATTCCTTACTACTTTGCATATCTTTATTAATTAATATTAATTACTAAATAAGAACTAAAATAAATAAAGGACAAATACGGTACTTAATAGCAGGTAGGTGTTACTGATTATCTGATCGAATTGGTTGCATCCATTCTGTATATTCAAATAATACATACATACATACCAGTGTGGTAAAAAAGTTTTGCACAAGAATAATTTTATAGGTATACATTATTCTTTAATAATAGATAATTATACGCATGCTCTAAGAGAAAACCAAAAACAACAGTGCTATCTTGTGATATTTGAACGTATTAATAATTATTTGAAACATTTCACTGTTTGCATCAGCATGAATATAAGAAATTTATAATGTAATGTAGAGAAAACAAAAAAAAAAAATAAGAAATTGATGAAGTACCTTAGAGCCTTGGAGTATCGAGTATATAGCAAATTATTATTTTGCTAGACTTACTTTACAAATTCCAATCTAATTTATAAGCTGCTATTTGTAATACTGTTTTCAATTTTAATATTTCACCACCATGAACGAAAATATGACCACATTGTGAAGTAACTTTTATATTGACATACTTAATTGACAAACATTTTAAAAATATATATAGAATTTTTAAAATAATTTTTTTTTGTAAGTTGTCTAACATCAATAAAATTATAAAAAGGAAATTCATCAGTTCTATATTATAGCACCATTGTTCTTATATATTTTACCCTCAGTTCTCCGATAAATACCATATATGTAGAACGGGTTATGTTTTTCACTACATTATTTGCGTATTGTATATAAGATACATAAGTTTTGTTCTTTTTGTCGCTTTGAGTTATAACGCAAAACGCAAAAATTTATGACGCAACGCAATGACGTTTTACGAAATGAAGTTTTGAGTTGTGATACAAAAATTACGGAATTTTTAAAACAAAAAATACAAATAATATGCGTTATGTGATTGCGATTGTTTTCATGACTTATGACGCACGTGCCACCTCTACTGAGGAATTAAGATTTGTAGCAAATGATTGGGAACCATCTGAAAGGATTCAGATGGTTTCCTTACGAAGTCAACTTGTCCGCTTCGGCAACTTCAGTAGGTCTTGAATGTCAATCAACTAGTTGAGAGTAAACCAAGCAACTTAGTTGAATCGACTAAACCACCTTGTCTGAAACAGACCTAAGCCAGGCAACTTAATTGAATCAACCAAAACGCCTCGTCTGAAGAAGACCTTACTGTCTCCTTCTTTAGATATTGGGATGACTTTGGTGATCTTCAGTTCAGGCGGGAGAAAAGCCCTCTTCAACGCACATATTAAAAATATTACTTCTGTTTTTATTTGTTTTAACAGTGCGGTTGATGTATTGTAAAATATCTTGCGTATATTTGTCTTTGATGCGACTGATTATGATTACAACCTCCTGAGATGTAATAAGAGCGAAAAAGAACGTCGCATCCGAACTTTTGGACTTTTTTCATGCTGTCCACAATTAGTGCTTCCTTTAACTGCTGATCCCTATCGTCACAACGTTTGAACTGGTGCGGAAGACCGTAGTAATAGTATAATATTTAATTTTGTTGGAGCTGCATAGCATCAACATAGTCAAAAATGTACATACATGTAACATATAAAACAATACTACATAAAAAATTCCTTAATTGAGTAACAGTACTCTCCAGAAGAAACGCCTTAAGTTTTTGTGTGAACCGATAATGGTTGGGAGAGTCCCTAATCTGTGCAGACAAATTATTGTATAATTTGCAGCCCTGAAAAATAAAACTTTTTTGATACAGCCTAGTGCGATGGTTCGCTGGCTGCAACAAGTGCCCGTGTCTAGTATCATAGCCATGATTGATCTGCGTAGATAAAAAATATTTAGATTCTTATGTACATAGCAGCAGGTAACAAATATATATAAACCCGCCACAGTCAGCAAACGCAAATCTTAAATGCTGATATACATGACTGCATTCTATTTATTTTTCAACAATTCTTACTGCATATTTTTGTAATAAAAAACACTCTAAAAGCGTGCGTGTTGTTTCCCAATTCACGATGCCATATCTAATGAGGCTTTCTGTTGTGGAGTGATAAACTATCATCAGCACTTCCTTGCTACATTGTTGGGAAAAAATTTTACCGGATAACAGTTTTGTCTAAGTTTCTTACATAAATCGTCTATGTGAACATCCCACCGCAATTCTAATCAAAACTCAAACCCAATGTCCTCTGCGACTGACACACCATCATATTATTATTGCTGCATAGTTGAATACATGGCGGACTTATTTTATTAAAAGTAAAATAGATTAAAGATGTTTTAGTAATATTTAAAATAAGTTTGTTGTTAGTAACCCAGTCCACTACGGCTTTATAAATATCTGAAATATTTTTGTTTAAAGATTCAAAGTTTTCATTATGAATTAATATTGATATCATCCGCATAGCAGATTACATCAATATTCGTACTCTGTGACAACAAACAATTTAACCAAGTCATTCGCAAAGATAATATATAACAAACGACCCAGGATTGAGCCCTGAGGTATCCCGCACGTAACTTGTAAGCTACTCCCACATACGCCATTAACACGAACACATTGATACCTATCCGACAGGTATGATCTCAATAAATCCCAGGCCAACCCTCTCACCCCATATCTCTCTAATTTGTACAATAAGAGTTCGTGATCAACCGTATCAAAGGCGCGCGTCAAATCTACATTCAATCCAACAACGTACTGTTTGCGATCTAAAGCTTTAACAACCTTATAATGATATTCGCACAGCGCCGTTTGAGTACTTTTCGATTTCACAAAACCGTGTTGACATGGAGATAAAAGATTGTTCACTGTGAAAAATGAGCATTTGGGATAGCATTTTGGGTAGCAGTTTCTTTTGATATTGAATAGCTGTTATAAACTGCTATAAACGGTTGTTAGCTGTTACAAAATAGCAATTTGCTTCGTAGGTAGTTTGATAGAAATAGAAGTGTTTTGAATTGAATTTTGATAAAATTGCTGGCTTCTATAATTGTTTCCAATTTCACCGACCGACATGCTTCAATCATCGTTACTTCGTCCGCATAAGGTAAGGTTATCAAATAATTGAAATTACTTTTTCGTCCTCTCGTACTTCTTTCTCTCTTTCTCTTTCTATCCTAAAACCACAAAACCTTCACGACCATCGTGTCGTAAAATCTCGTCACCTCTCGAAGCCCGAAGTAAACAATAATTGCTTACAGCTCAATTCACTTTATGTGCATGTTGAATTTAATTTAGTGCTCCTCCGTGACATATGACCAATTAATAACCGACACTGGCGACAATTCTTCTACGACCGGCGAAGGTTTTATTACCCGTAGGTAACGAAATGTTATTGTGCGAGACGGTCGTGAATGCGCTATAACTTCGGCGCGTTCGTGACGCGGATTTTAACTGAAGCTAAAGTTGTGAAGTTAAGTTATAACTTTACAATATGCACGTTGACACGTTGGAATGTTCTATGTATTTTCTTTAGAGAGGTTATGATATTGGTTTGGTTGTTTTAAAGATTAGTAGAGGACAGTAAAAATTGAAAAACTACGCTGAGAAAAGAGATTGCATTAAATGAAAAGTTTTATAACTTTTGGTTTTTATCATGTTCAATGAAAAGAATACCTTTTCTCAGAAAAGTGTTTATTTTAATTGAAAGTAGGGTACTGTTTTGCCGGACTAGAGACTAAGACTATTTTCCTCTTAAATACATGCTTTTCGACGAAGAGTATGCGTAATTAAATGGAATGCACCTTAGTTTTGATTAATATTTTATAATGTCTGTATAACTTCTGTTTAAGTAAGACAATACAGATTACATATTATATTGTTATTAATATGTACATATTTGACAACATATTTTAGTTTCTTTTAAGTATTATTGAATTATAAACAGTATTTTAAATAAAAAAGCCGGACGTTTTGGTTTATTCGCGTGGACACGTATATATACATCGATTTTGCGAACTTTTGCCTTTTAACGGAAAATGCAAGCACCTGTATTCAAGCTGAGTGTTTTTTTTACGCGGAAGTATTTTAGTTTTGTTCATGTTCCCACGTGCATAAGTCTCAGATACACAAACAATAATGAACAAAAGTGAATATTTTGCGCGCGAGGTTAAAGAAATTTCAGAGATAATTGGAATCTTTTCACTTGATGCTGATTTACTTATAAGCTAAGGAACTTTACAGCAGTATATACCATGCGATTCAAAATGATTGTCGTAAGAAAAAAAACTGTTTTCCGGAAAAAATTATCTATATACTTATTACCAATTTAATGAGCAAAAGTTAGCTACATACAAATTTCATACATTAAATGAATTTTCTTGACATTCAGCGACATTGACGTGCGTGTTGTAGTATCTTTCGATTATTTATCTTATAATTTTTTTTAAATCGTTTATATTTACATCTAATATCACCAACAATAGTATTTCTGAATACTGTAAGAAAATAAGGGAATTTATCTGTGGTAATAGCTCAACAAACAGGTAAAAAATCAATATTAACATTAAGTGAAATAGTTTATTACATTTTATAATTTTATAGGCTTATCATATACTTCAGCTCAATGAGCTGTCAAAAGAAAGTTACATTTTCATCCCTATAAAATTTCTACGGTACAGGAATTATTACCATTAGAGCACGATAGGCGATTGGAATATCGTCATTGATTTAATAACAATTTAAGGGACGATGACTTGCTAAACGAATCATTTTTCTCGGATGAAGCCTGGTTTTATCTAACAGGCTATCAATTCACAAAACTATCGTATCTGGTCTGCAGAAAATCTACACGAATTTCGAGAAACGCAATTGCATCCCATAAAAGTTCGAGTTTGGTTAGCTATGTCCATGCAACGAATAATAGGGCCAATTTTCTTCGAGGAAACTGTAACAGCCCAACGTTACTAACAGATGTTGGAATTGTTTATTGCGAGTTACAAGAAAATGAGCTTGAAGCAGGTTATTTTCAGCACGATAATGCTCCAGCGCATACTGCTCGACAATCTGTCAACATCTTCAACAGTTTTTTGCTGACAGGGGTCGTTAGAACACAAAGATGGCCACCAAGATCGCCTGATCTAACCCCATTAGATTACTTCATGTTTGGCTATCTAAAAAATGGGATCTATAGAAACCGCATGCATACCATAGAAGAACTGAGAGATGCAGTTTTCTCACTTAATAATTATACTAATTGTATGTTATAATTTAAAGTAATAAATAAATTTAGTTAAACACCAGTTAGTATTGAATTGTAAAATCATAATTTAGTAAAGTTAAATTAATTACATTTCATTTTTACAAGCAGAAACACCAATCCATAGTCGTTTATATAATGCGAGTTCAAATATAGGTTACGTTTTCCTTATTTATATGACAAATCCGTTTACTTTCTTGTGTTCCAGCACTGACTTAGTTCAAACCTTCATTACAAACACGCGGCATATACCTACACCCTGTTACTATCTATAGGAGCGGAATTGACAATCTTTTTGAATCTCATAGTATATATGTTTGTCCAAGATTTTTTTCAGAAACTACTGATTAGATTGAAATATTTCTTCTTTTTTTTCGATTTATGTCTCTCTCAATTTCATCAAAATCGGTTCAGTAGTTTATAAGATAAAGACCAAAATGTTATATGAAATCGGTTCATATTTATGTAACTTTTATTACATCGACTTGTTAATGACATGTTTTTCCTGCAGTTTAAATCAATGAAAAGAAAACGAAAGAAATAATTTTTTAAAAATTTAATTCAAATAAGGGAAAATACAATAATTATGTAGAGCCATGAAACGAATTCTTAAAAAATAAACAAATTAAATTAAGACGAGAATTCTATTCTATCTATATTCTTTCTAAGAATATTAAACTTTACCTAATAACTGAAATAATTTTCTTCGCACTTTTTGTTCTGTAAAATCTTTAATAATTTCTGATAAATGTCGCAAGCCTTAATTGTCTTCAATTGAAATCATAGCCAATCCAGATAATCATTTTTGTGTCGTAGTGAACCGCAGATAATTTTTTATTATATTTAATTCAGAAAAGCATCTTTCACCATTTTTAACTCTTATTGATAAAGTGAAAAGAATTCCGAGAACAATACTGATATTTAGACCAAATCTTAAATCTGTTATATTTTGAAACATCTTGAGGAAACAAATTACTATCTAAAATAATACAAAGGATTGACAACTTCTCTAAAAGTTCTATCCCACTTATATTCCCGAGGGGCAAAAATAGTCTCGAAGTTCTTACAATATTCTAACAATTTATCTTGGAAATATCCAAAACGATGGCAATAAGAACTAATTTTAGATTATTTTATTATTACCCCCAATCGTACCGTTTACGTTTAACCCACCAACGGATAGATAAACTATAGGCGTCGCCTGAAATAAAACGTTGCTAGAAATATTTCTATTTCCTGCCGATTAGTGTCAAGTCACTACCGTCCTAATGCGATTGGGTGGGGAAGTTTGGCATAGCTTCGGCCGATTTCACCGTTTATATCGTTTGCATCGAGTCATTATCGCCGTCTTAGGGCACCTCCCAACACTTTGTAGGTAATATTAATCATAATGTAGACGATACGATGTTTTGATAGCTTCCTTTTCCGTTTATTGGTTATTCTATCTGGTTTATTCATTATGATTGATTGCTTTGCGGCGGACTACTTCGCTGAAACTTGTATCAGAAACAAGAGTTAATCACGTTGTATACCTTCTAAAAAAATATTTCTAACGACGGATTGATCGATTAGATTTTTATACCATCTTACGTACAACATCAAATAAAACGAGATTATTATATATTTTCAATATTTACTTTATTATATAAGCGTAGTATACTAATTCTAGGAGAGATGGCGTATCAGGTGAGATGGCTCAGTTACGTTTTCTGTCATTTGATTGGCCGAATTTTGAATCCGACAATACCACAGTACTCCATCTTAAATATTCAGTGATTGAGAACTCAGATTCTTATTTGGTGAGATTTGTAGAAAATTTAGTGTGAATATTATTAAAGTTTTTGTACCCGATCAGAGGCCGATTTATAACAGGTAGGTTGATGTAGATGGTTATAACATGGAATAGTACAATACTAGTAATTCTAACCTAATTTTACGTTCCTAACGGCTTATATATAAACAGCTAAGGGCGCCATCTCTCCTTATACAGTAAGGTGAGTTGGCTTACCGCGAGAATTAACCTCTCGAAAGTGCAAAGATTAGCATGCGTATGCATAACGGGGGCTATGAGAACCTGCCCAACAGCAGCTATTGAAGTAGTATTGGATCTTGCTCCCCTCCACATTGTAGTAGAGGGTGTGGCGAAAAGAACCACACTAAGAATGGTCAAGGAAGGAATGATTAGGCATAGGCCTCAAATCTCCTGACGGTGATCAAACCTGGGATATGACCCGGGATGATATGTTAAAAAAAATTAGCTTTGTGAAAGAATTCACCATAAAGCTAAGTAACAGGAGCGAGTGGGATCATAACACCATCTTAAACTTGAATAGAAATGTCATCAAATGGTACACTGATGGCTCTAAAACGGCAGAAGGAACTGGAATAGGAATATATGGGCGTAGAACTACATTTTTCGAAAGCTTGGGAAAATACCCAGGTATATTTCAGGCGGAAATACACGCTATTGGAAAATGTGTTCAGTTCATTATGGATAGGAACTATCGGAAGCAGGAGATTATCATCGTGTCTGATACTCAAGCAGCCATCAAGGCGCTGAACTCATATGAAATCAGCTCCAAGACGGTCTGGAAATGCCTAGGGAAACTAAATGAGCTAGGCAAAAGAAATACAGTAACCCTCCTGTGGGTTCCGGGTCACACAGGAGTGGAAGGAAACGAAATAACGGATATCCTCGTAAAAAAAAGGGGCTGGAATGCCTTTTTTTAGGGCGTGAACCCTTTTGCGGGTTAAGTAGCAGTACAATACTGAAGAAACTAAAAATAAAAATGGAGCAGAGAAAATCCAGTCACTGGGAAAATTCTCTAGGGAATGAGACAAAGTAAAATTCTTCTGGGAAGTTATAACCAGAAGAGGTTTACAAAATGCATCAACCTGAGTAAGAACAATGTTCGCGTATTAACAGGAATACTTTCAGGCCATTGTAGATTGAAAGGACACCTGAGTAAGCTTGGATTGGAAAAACATCCTGAATGCAGATTTTGTGGGGAACAGGATGAAACATCCATCCACCTCCTCTCAAACTGCGTAGCACTGTGCAACTCGAGGGCATTGCACCTGGGAGCATGTGAAATCGAAGAGGGAGACTTACCTAGACTGGGGCCCCCTGATATCCTACGCTTTCTAAAAGGAATAGGATTGGAAGGCCAACTGTAAAGCAGCAAGAATAGGGGACACAATAGATCTTTTAGGTCGCAGTGCAACACCACCCTTCTATTTACATACAAGGTGAGTTGGCTTACATATTTTCTCGGAGAGATGGCGCACGTGCAGCAGGTGTTTGTATGCGACGTAGCTAATTTTTCTAGGTAAATACAAAGCACTTAATTTACAGCTATGCTAATCGAATATCTACGCAAAGGCAGAGTAAATAGGGGCATACTGACAACAGAATAATTAACACTGACAATTATTGCTATCGACAATGGTGAGATGACGTAGCCGAAAAAATAGGGACTTGTAAAACGGCAGTTGGTCCGACATCTACTTTAGCTTCAGCACATGAAGCAAAACTAGTAACTCACATAAAAACACTTCAACAGTGTGGTATCGCCCCTACACGATCAATGGTGCATCCGATGGCCTTTGAATTGGCGGAAAAACGTAATTTTAATAGAGAAAGTCGTGATGTTGGGTATCCACGGTTGAAGTATTTTCTAAGGAGGAACAAAGAATTGGCAATAAGAAAATCTGCTGCACGGGTATCAGGTATGAATAGGAAGGATGTTGCTTCGTATTTTCCTCTTCTCGAATATAGATTAACCGAAAATGACATAATGAATAAACCTGCTGCTGTGTTCAACATGGATGGAACAGGGTTACAGCTGAACAACACGCCTGAGCACGTCGTAGCAATAAAAGGCTCAAAAAGTGTTGCTCGCTGTGATAGCGTCTGAAAAGGGTGAAACGATTTCTATAATTGCATGTTGTAACGCTGAAGGAGCATTTATCCCTCCAGTTTACATTTTTAGGGGAAAAGAATAAGAAAGATTTGCGGACGCCATCTCCACCTGGTGCGGCAGTATTTATGGGCGAAAAAACTGCCTATGTTACAAAAGAACTTTTTTTAAGATGGCTAAAAAACAATTTGTTAAGCTATGTTCTGACTAGCAAACATTTTGCTGCAAATTGATTGGAGCAAACGATTTTTGCAAGTGTGAACTGCTCAAAAAACATATTGCAGCAAAGAGATGTTGTTGGTGCATGTTATTGCAGCAATATATCTTGCGTAGGTGTGAACAGATAACTTTTGATTGCTCGCACTGTTTGCATGCTTGCGACAGTCGATTGCACGTGTCAGTCGCAAGAGAGTGTTTGCACGAGATGGCCAAAATTGCGTGGACAAAAGAGTTGACCCAAAAATTAATAGCAATTTATGAATCTAATGCCGAATTATTGGAGGTATCAAATGTGGATTACAGAAAAAGCAATAGGAAACAAAACATTATTGAAACGATATCAAAAGAGCTAAACATTTGTGAAAATAATTAACAAAAAAAAATCCCCACAGGAAGTGCGACATATTAAAAAGAAAAAAAGTAGACAGAGAACTAGTGATAATTATGAAAGTAAATAGGAATTTTTTGAATCATTAAAATTTATTTCTACAAATATAGAATGCTCGCCCACTATAAACAACGTGGTAAGTTGGTGGTTGTAAACAAGTAGTAAATAAGTAAATTAAATATGTTGGCAGTGTCAGTAAACTTCTCCTTCAGTAGATAGAAAATAATCTCTGAACTCATCGTGGACATCTTCTGCTATGATTCTCATGAAATTCACAAAACTGCGGGCCATTTTCATTTCTCAGTTCTTGTAGAAGTTTATTAGGGAAACCCAATTCGTTTCTTCGAAGTATCCATTCTCTTACCCATATTTTCCTTTTCTTATTTTTACTTGTTTTATTCCTTTTCCTTTTTAACAAAAGCATTACTGCCGCAGCAGCGATTCCTTTCACGGACGACATATCAACTTAACTGTTAGAAGTTTCAAATCAAACTGATGCAAGCAACATGCGCCAATGTGAATAGCTATGCAATATTTTGCAGCAAGTAGGGCCACAGAAATTTGCATAAGTCGTGCGATCCACTTGCGGCAACAATTTGTACAATTTATTTTTTTGCACAAGTGTGAACAGAGCTGCAAATACTTGCCGCAAATGTTTGCTAGTCAGAACAAGGCTTTACTCGAAAACCAGTGGGAAAAATTTTAAAAATTTACAATAACTTTAAAAACTGATCAATTATTGACCTAGTTACTTAATCGGGATTGAAATTAAGTTGAAATAAAAATGCGGTAATGAACAGTGAGTATCCACTTGATCAGAATTATTTTTTCAAAACAGATTAAAGGATATCATTCTCTACGACAAATACCGAAGTAACTTAATACTCTCCGCGACGGTAGATATTCCTTACATCACTATGGGTTAATATATTACATTATTACATTTGTACCTTCACGTCTCTCCTACACGCGCTTTTGACTTCTCTCCGGCCCTAGTAGACGGGGACCCCTCGCTGCCCACACCTGGTTCCCTCATCACGGATAATAACTCGGATGATTTATGAAGTTTACAGTGTCGCCCCCTAGTGCTTCAGCACTTTAGCCGTGGGCCCATGTCCGTTCCGATTATCTCAGGTGACGGCTTTATTAAGGAACCGAAAAAAAGAGACTTGTAGCGCGGCCGCTCGGCCGATGGAAAAAGGAATTCCAGAAAAGAAGACGCGTCTAGGAACGTCATTGTATAAGGTGTTGCGTCTAACGCGATCCAAAAGAAAAACATGTACCATCTTTAGTAAATTAAATGCGAATCTAAGCTCCACAAATCTTCGATTATTATTAATGCAATCGAAGCTAGAACAAACTGAAATACTAATTAAAAACTATTTACAAACAATGTGACCTGAGAATTATGACAGATAGCTTATCTGTATTAGCAGATTGCGGTAGGGAATTTAAAAAATCCGACTGATTTGTTATTAGATACCTATAGGTAATAGAAAATTTGAAGCATTCACTCAAATTTGTGTAAGTGTAAAAATTTATGTGTTAAAAGTTTACACGCTAAAATTGTAAAATTCACACAATTTCACACCGTAGAATTGTGTAGATACTAATTCACACAACCCCTGTATAAAATTGACAAACTATTTGGTGAATAGCAGATGACGTAGATGATTTTATTACCATTGCACCAATAGCAGTACATTTTGCATAGCGTCTAGTTCTCATACAATGGTGCGTGGGATGTGGGGTGGTTCAGTGTACATTTAGGTGAGAATATGTGAAGATGTGATTGCCATTTTGTAGATTAATATACCTGTCTTGTATGATGCCATAATTTTAAAATTTAAAAACTCCGCCAAATGGGCACTGCTAGAGGAAATCAGTGTGTATGAACATGTTATACGTTTAGGTAAGTGTATATTTTAGGTTAGGTTGCTTTTGCTGAATATATTCTGATCATTTATTTATATACACCCATGCATGGTACATGTGGATGAATCTTGGTTACTTTATTTACTTTTTGTTGTATATTTCGTACAACAAAATGTGTAGAGTTCGTAAACTATGATTATTTCACTTGGATGACATGTGGCGTTGTCTGTTTTACGCGCGAAAAGATTGTGCGCGCGCAATGTCTACAAGGACGGACAAACCCGCCAAATTTAAAATATATAAGAAACTAGCATTTATGATGACATCAGCAATGTAAATTCTTCTAGAGAGATAAAAATTACATACCTATTAATTTGTAAAAAAAAAACAATGAATTGTGCTCAAACTTAATTGAAAATACTTTTAAGAAAGGTTTTATTGTAGTAGTTAATCTAGTGTTAAATCATGCTGAAAATCTTGCTCGTTCAGGAAATAAATGTACTTACATGTTTTTCAAATGCTGCATTATTAACCGATAATATAAATATTAATTTCAATTAGTGATACATGGTATATGTATTTTTTAGATTGAACAGGATTTTGGTTTCAAATATCCTCGCCACCAAAACTTTGCCAAGACATATTATCCGTACGTGGATAGAATACTGAATATCTACGAATCTATTTCAGCAAAACCCTTGCAAATAGTAATTGGGAGAGACCTAGATGATAGTAAGTATTTAATTTTTTAAACACCATCAATATACTAAAACTATCCTTGATTATTAGATTGGCATAAAAATATTAGATCTGTGTTCACACTAGTTGGATTGCTTCCACCTACAACAAAAGGTAAATCTGGAGGCATAAGAGACAATGTGCAGTCAGCAATTGATAAAATTGTTGCTTTTAAGAAGGTAATTTGCTCAAATTTGTCACCAATACTTCTAAAGTTTTTATGTTTGTAGAGAAATACTCCACTTTCCGTGATCATTGAGGTGAGGCGAACAAATCAACCATTCCTTATTGCGGAGGAAGACAACAAAGCCGCAATACATTCTTATTCCGTTTTCCTGGACGGACATTATTGCCTTCCGATTGTACACAACTCATTTTTGGATGCATTTGCAGTTTTATTTAAGTTTTATCATGTTTTGAAACACTCCCAAGATGAGAGAGTTGAGAGCCCAATTAAATTATTTTTTTTTAATTTATTTTTTCCAATATTTTTATGAAAACTTATGCCCTAATGTTTTACTGTATTCGCAGAAGTACTAGGTAGTAAAGGAATAGGAAAAAAAAAATTTATTTAATTAAATAAAATTGGTGTGACATCAATTTATAAGTTTTTATGAACGTTCATAATAAAAAAAATCTGTATAAAACAAATATTTATTTTATTCGTAAACATACTATCCATCTTGTGAAACGCCCTTTAAATTGTGATGTTACATGTTCACTCATACTGCACTATATATCTTTGAAGTATTTTGTCTCGACAAAAAGTAATGTATATTAATATGTTTCTTGACTTTTTTACTTATAAAATTGTAAAGTAGTATCTTTTGTCATGTTTTTTTACAATTTTTATGATAATGTATTAGAAAAAGATTTATTAACAACCGAAACGTAACATTCATTATAATTTGGTTTATTATTTGACCAAAAACTAAGACAAAATATTCATATGTAGTGCCAGTATATTTTGACCAATAAGTTTGGTGAAATTCTCACAGAAAATTAGTCAAAGACGTCACACAAAATTATCTTTTTATAAGATAAAATGTGTAGAAACGTCACAAAAAATTGTGTAAGAAGAGTAACACAAACTTGGTGTGACATGTATACACAGTTTAAACCTGTGTTAAAAACATGCAAGTTTTGTGGTGACATGTTACAATCGGGTGTGTTAAATTTTGCACACAATTGGTGTCGTCCGAAGGACACAATGTTTTCGTGATATTCACACAAAATTTTCAACTGTGTAGGATATGTTGCGTTAGGGGAATATAAAACATGTTTTTTTTAACTAGGCTCACGTAGGTACAGTCGGTAATGAGAGGGCGGATCAATTAGCGATAGAGGCGATGTCTAGGGGAGTTAGCGCGATTATTAGTTTTGGGCTAATTTTGGCTAGCGTAGTTAAAAAAGCGTTTAGGGATAAACTTGATAACGATTAGCACAGTGAGTAGGATATTACTTTAAATGAGACTAGTGGACTAGGAAATTTATCGGTAGCGTTACACATTTTAGGGAAATGAGGGTTAATTTATTGTATCAGGCGGTAGAACTAATAACAGGTCACCGTAATTTTAAATCATATTTATGTAGAATTGGGAGGGTTAATGATTCGTATTGTGAATGTCTAAAAGTATTTTTTTTCAAACAGAACGCCCTGTATATTTTTACACTATATGATGTAGAATTGAATCCTCTACCGATAAGCTATATAGTGTTTTCTTTTAGAATTCATAAATTAATATAAAAATTACATCTTTAGAAGATGTAATTTTTATATTAGTATTTAATTAATAGTAGGCGGTCAAAAACAATTTTAAAAGCATATTAAAAGGAATAAGAATAAAATATATAAATACTATAGTACATCAAGATCTTGCAAAATATTAAATCTCGTAGGTCCGCTTCACAGCAATCTTACACCGAACTACGGCGGCCTCAGGTAAAGATTATGATGTTATTATATTAGATTATTAGCATCTATGACAGTTTAATGTAGTGTGAAATATGGTCGAACCATTCCAACACTCGTGCATATATGTACCATAATTTGTGTGCAGCGAAAGCAGTGCTTCGAACTTTAGTTTAATTAGGGAAACGGTGTAAAATTATCTTGGAATAGCTTCGAATATATTTTATAATTGCCAGTTTGGAAGTTTGAAAAGTGTTTCTTTTTAAGGCTAATTATTAATAATTTAATTTAAGTTTGATGAATATCCAGTGTCACGTCTTCTTTTTCAAATAATATATGGTGCATGTAATGGAAATAGGCGCGAAATAATACAAGAATCTCCCCCAGTGACCAACTATATTTATTTCATATTTTATAAATATTTAAAAAATATTAAATCTTTCTTGAATATTAGTTATATTAATATAATATGCATAAAATATATTATAGAAAATATATTAGGAAAACATTTAAAAAATATATATGTTATGTAGCATTAATAATATTTTATTGAAAATGTTTTCTCAATATATTTTTCATAACTCTGCAAGAATATTTTGCTTTGTATTTCTGTAAATATTTATTTCATATAAAAAAAAAAGATTGAATTTTTGCTTTTGTGCATTTGGTGCGTAGGGCAAATAATATAAAATGGGTAAAATATGCATACGTATGAAGTAGGTATGTACCTATTTAAAATGATAGTTTAAAGATTAAATTAGATAATATATATCTAATATGATTTAATTAGTATCTAAGTTAAGTGCTGTAACTTTTCTATTAATATATCTGCGTTTTGTATTATATTATTTGTAATATTTGTAAGTTGCGAACGTCAACACAACACCTCTATTCATTACGGTGCCGGTGTTATATAATTTAGTATTGTTTATGCGTCTGTGGATTAGGTACATAGAATGCATACACGCACGTGCGTATCATCAACGTTTTCATTCGTTTGTCCGTTACATGTTATAGTTTATAATAGTATACGATTAGGGCAGATTAGGGTTAACTGTGTAATTAATTGTTGCGGGGTGTGTTTTAGTTTTTGTGGTGACTACGAGGTAAGCAAAACTTTGAACATGTCATGGCATTTATAAGATAATTGGAATGCTCAATATCGCTATGTACAGAAATCGTTTAATAATATAATTGTAGGAATTTTATGCATCATATATGTACTGCATCTACCAGATAAATTGCTAGTTAATTTGCTTAAGAGATTCATCTCGGTAGATAAGCGTCATAACCTCAAATAGAGGTTAGAATACGTTGTGTTGTTTTATTGTTTGTACGTAGAATGTTTTCAAATATTATGAAATAAACTAAAAATAAGTATCGTAAGTATTAGAATGTAGCTACCACTCCAATTATTGTAAATGCTCCAAATGTATTAGTAGATGTTGATAATGTTGTACGATGTTTTATTCATGGTATGATCTAATACAATTGGCATTGCTTTAGAGGCCACAAGGAAACGCCATGAGAGCGCCACTACCGAAGATTATGAAAAAGCCATAGGGTTGTACCTGGCACCAGCCAAGGCTAGACTTAAAAATGAGTATTTTTCATTTTTATTGGCTTATTCAAATAAAATGATAATAAATACGTTTGTTTTTTATTGAAACACTTCAATTTAAAAAATAGTGATTATTTGATAAACCTTCAGTATGCCGTAAAAGATGCCAGAATTACTGATTATTAACTTGTATGGTGAGTGTGAAAAAACAAGTTCTTGCCTTTTAGACAACTCTATGTATGTTTCAACTTTTCGTTATCGACGTTATACATTCTAAATTACCAAGAACAATTTTAGTTCATTTTGACAAATTAAATAGATTGCATAAAAAATCTCAATTTCATTTAAATAATATTTTACAAATATTTTAGAAAAATATAGCGCTTACATTAATTTTAAAATATGGAATAAATATTTTAATTGAATATTTTATCTATATTTAGAAAAAAATATGAAAATATATTCAAAAACCTCTCACGAAAAATATTTAATAAATATATTTTTAAAAAATATCTATGTAATATTTCTGGTTGTTAGGGAAATGTTATAAAACTTTTCATTTAATGCAATCTCCTTTCTCAGTATGATTTATACAAATACAATGCACGTTTCGTACATTTGGGACCATCTTCAATTTGATTTTTTAAAATATACATTAAAAGCCAAAAGACCAAGTTAGAGATAATATTTCTCTTGTCTGTGATATAAGGCTTAAGCCTGTTGTTTTAAAGATAACAAAGTTGTAAGTGAAAAACTTGTTTTCTCGGACAAGACTCTGACTAGCAATAGTTGAATTCGGAATAATCGTCTTTTACTACCTTTTTTTGTGATGTCAGGTCTACTAAGTTTATTTTACACATTATAAGTAGAAAACTGTTTAAACTGTTTGTAACCCCTAAAGAAAAACTAATAGATAAACAAAATTCAACTGTTAATAATTTATTTGGAAATCCGTAGATCTTATCTAATTTCACTCAACGAAGATTTTCAATTCGATTCCTTTTAATTGCTTTCAGCGTATAGCCGCCAGATGATAACCCATGGAATAAAATAAAGGAAAGGAGCATTTATACGTCGCTCACCCCATAAAATCGACGACTGACGCACGAGAAATAATTACCGACAGCTATACTTCCAACATAAAGACATTAAATTTTAAGCTTCGCTCAGCCACTGAAATTAATGTTAATAAAACTCGTAAAATTAATGTAATTATATTGCCAACGCGGCTACTTTTTTTTTCTTTTTTTTGGTATTCCTTTCTCTTTTCGTCTTCTCCTAGTTTATTATTTTATTATATTCTTCGTTATGTTGGAACGTAAGTATATCTCTTATACATATATAAGTATTTTTTTTTATAACCCTCTGACTATTGGCCTCGTAAAATGTTATCTTCACAAGTGGGATGATATTTAATGCGCGGTACGCGTAGACGTATAAATAAACAGATGGCGGTGATGTTTGACTCTTGAAGTGGTGTTCCGAACCATCGCATCGTTAAGGAATCGATATTTAAGTGTATATACATTAAGTGCGGTTGAATATTGCGAAAAAAATAGAAGGAACGTATGAAAACGGTCGATCGTACCTCACATAAAGCGTTTGTTTTATTGCAGTTGTAAAATTCTATCTCATAAGGGGTGGAAAGATATTCAATAAGTATCTTGAATATGCAGTAAATATTTTCAATTAGATAAAATGGTTAATATATGTCCTTAAGAAGTATCGATCAGATGTATTTGTCTATTTAATGAGATATCTGGAATGTTTATTTCATAGCATCAACACGTAAACGCAAGGATTTTGTTAATGAATAATGTCTACTACCCCTAACAGCCAGAAATATACATAGATATTTTTCAAAATATATTTTATAATATTTTTCGTGAGAGTTTTTGAATATTTTTCATTGTTTTTTTTTCTAAATATAGATAAAATATTCAATTAAATATTTATTCCATATTTTAAAATTAATGTAAGCGCTATATTTTTTCTAAAATATTTGTAAAATTTATATGAAATTGAGATTTTTTTATGCAATCTATTTAATTTGTCAAATGAACTAATACATTCTAAATAACCAAGAACAATTTGTTATTTAGAATGTATAACGTCGATAACGAAAAGTTGAAACATACATAGAGTTGTCTAAAAGGCAAGAACTTGTTTTTTCACGCTCACCATACAAGTTAATAATCAATAATTCTGGCATCTTTTAAGGCATACTGAAGGTTTATCAAATTAATCACTATTTTTTAATTGAAGTGTTCTAAATAAAAAACAAACGTATTTATTATCATTTTTTTTTTTTTTTTTGAATAAGACAATAAAAATTAAAATACTCATTTTTGAGTCTAGCCTTGGCTGGTGCCAGGTATAACCCTATGGCTTTTTTCATATCTTCGGTAGTGGCGCTCTCATGGTGTTTCCTTTGTGCCTTTAAAACAATGCTAATTATATTAGATCATACCATGAATAAAACATCGTACAACATTATCAACACCTACCAATACATTTGGAGCATTTACAATAATTGGAGTGGTAGCTACATTCTAATACTTACGATACTTATTTTTACTTTATTTCATATTTGAAAATATTCTACGTACAAACAATAAAACAACACAACGTATTCTAACCTCTATTTGAGGTTATGACGCTTATCTACCGAGATGAATCTCTTAAGCAAATCAACTAGCAATTTATCTGGTAGATGCAGTAACATATATGATGCATAAAATTCCTACAATTATATTATTAAACGATTTCTGTACATAGCGATATTGAGCATTCCAATTATCTTATAAATGCCATGACATGTTCAAAGTTTTGCTTACCTCGTAGTCACCACAAAAACTAAAACACACCCCGCAACAATTAATCACACAGTTAACCCTAATCTGCCCTAATCGTATACTATTATAACCTATAACATGTAACGGACAAACGAATGAAAACGTTGATGATACGCACGTGCGCGTATGCATTCTATGTACCTAATCCACAGACGCATAAACAATACTAAATCATATAACACCCGCACCGTAATGAATAGAGGTGTTGTGTTGACGTTCGCAACTTACAAATATTACAAATAATATAATACAAAACGCAGATATATTAATAGAAAATTACAGCGCTCAACTTAGATACTAATTAAATCATATTAGATATATATTATCTAATTTAATCTTTAAACTATCATTTTAAATAGGTACATACCTACTTAATATGTATGCATATTTTACCCATTTTATATTATTCGTCCTACGCACCAAATGTACAAAAGCAAAAATTCAATCTTTTTTTTTATATGAAATAAATATTTACAGAAATACAAAGCTAAATATTCTTGCAGAGTTATGATAAAATATATTGAGAAAACATTTGCAAAAAAATATTATTAATACTACATAACATATATATTTTTTAAATGTTTTCCTAATATATTTTCTATAATATATTTTATGCATATTATGTTAATATAACTAATATTCAAGAAAGATACAATATTTTTTAAATATTATAAAATATAAAATAAATATAGTTGGTCACTGGGGACGTAAATTGTTTCCAGAAATATTGAAGTATATTATATGGTACAAGCATAATCTAGAATGGATTTTATATAGGTTTTGTAGATATTCATAGAGCTCCTAAAGTCAGTACATGTGTTTCTTTTCTTCTATTTATTGGCCACCTATATTATAGAGCAGAATAAGTTTTTATTGCCTAACAATGAATCTTTTTACACATCCTAATACCCTTTTGAATTTCCATAATCTAAGGCTCATCATTACCTGTATGTATATAGCTATACCAACGTTTCCCATATTCATACTACATTGTAGAAATAGTAAATGTTTAACCTGCTAGTCATCGCTTGGTAACTCGTGCGGACACGACTTTGTTGCACGAAGCAAGTATTACACCTAACATACTCGACTACATATGCGCTATTCTAATATACCCAATCGAAAATCGTCATATAAACGGTCTGGATTTGTTACAGGCTATCATTAGGTATAATGCAAAGATTAATGTCTAGGGCTGACCTCCGACATGCGAGAATATAAGATACTTAACACTTATACATCGGCTTTCATTGTTAGTAGGAACTATCATGATTGTAGTACGATATTGTTTGGTGTCAAAACGATATTTCATTATACATCAAAAGTTTGTCGATTTTAAAATCTTTTTCCATATATTATAAGAGTAAATACGTCAGAAAAATAGTTTTAATGTCCATGGTAATTGGAATCCATCCCGAGTTACAATTTAAAAATACGATGCTATCCCATGAATAGCCACAGAAATGAACAGGCAGGAATGCAGATGACATTTTATAACGATACAATTGTATCGTGTGTTACGAAACTCTAGTTTACGGCCGAATGCAATCCCGCAGGCAGAAGAATTTATTTAAAGACATTCTATTGTTGATCTGGGCATGCAGTACCAATAAATATTCAATTTCAGAAATTTATAACATCTTTTTGAATAATGCATATATGTAGTACATACGTAATGTGTAAAGGTAATGTATTCGTTCAGAAAAAATACACGCGTTTGTTTAACAAAAACGTTTATTTTGATCGAACCAAACATATTAAGTATACACTGAGAGAAATATCCTTTTCATTTAAAATAAAGAATTGCATTAAACTAAAAGTTTTTGCGTTTTATATATGACCAACATGATTTGGTATTTCCTTGAAAACGAATATAATTTTAAATTCACGCATTTTTTCGGAAATAATATATTTTTCGTTGAAACAGTTTATTCTTTTAAGTGAAAGATATTGATAGTTGCTTCAAGCACTTTTTCTTTTGAACATGAAAACTATGCAGATTGGCAGAAAACCGTAAGCATTTTGGATTCTAGAGGTTTTCACTTTTCTTATAACATTTATTCATTTTAAGACTTAAACGTAAACACAACAAAATGCCGTGATCATTTTTAATCGAAATGAAAATGAATTATGAATCCAAAAACCCATGCACTAAGAAACGATTTTCCGTTAGGATGTTATAAATTCTAGTAGTATTGGGGAGTTGGTCGCAGTAGCACTCTAGTGTGCCGTTAAAGAAATCGTCCTTTCAATGGCGATGTCTCCTATCAGATGTTGATCTGGTAAATATACCAGATTAGTATGTTACGATCGTAGTTTCCAGCCTATTTTGTGCGAAATATTATGTTACTCGAATGAAATAGGAGATGCGCCATCTATGCGACAATTTCTCTACTACACACAAGTACATCTGCTCATCTGTTGTACTATATGGGGAGAAAAATAAAATGCGATATTTATTTTTACTTCCATGTAAATATTTAGTTAAATTAATAAATACTGCGCTAGTTTAAATTAAAAGCTGCCCTAACAGCCAGAAATATTACATAGATATTTTGAAAAATATATTTTATAAATATTTTTCGTGAGAGGTTTTTGAATATATTTTTCATATTTTTTTCTAAATATAGATAAAATATTCAATTAAAATATTTATTTATATGAAAATTGAGATTTTTTATGCAATCTATTTAATTTTTCAAAATGAACTAAAATTGTGCTTGGTTATTTAGAATGTATAACTTCGATAACAAAAAGTTGAAACATACATAGTGTTGTCTAAAAGGCAAGAACTTTTTTTTTCACACTCACCATACAAGTTAATAATCAATAATTCTGGCATCTTTTAAGGCACACTGAAGGTTTATCAAATTAATCACTATTTTTTAATTGAAGTGTTCTAAATAAAAAAACAAACATATTTATTATCATTTTATTTGAATAAGCCAATAAAAATGGAAAATACTCACTTTTAAGTCTAGCCTTGGGCTAGTGCCAGGTACAACCCTATGGCTTTTTTCATGTCTTCGGTAGTGGCGCTCTCATGGCATTTCCTTGTAGCCTCTAAAACAATGCCAACTGTATTAGATCATACCATGAATGAAACATCGTACAACATTATCAACACCTACTAATACATTTGGAGCATTTACAATAATTGGAGTGGTAGCTACATTCTAATACTTACGATACTCATTTTTACTTTATTTCATAATATTTGAAAAATTCTAGTGTACAAACAATAAAACAACACAACGTATTCTAACCTCTATTTGAGGTTATGACGCTTATCTACCGAGATGAATCTCTTAAGCAAATCAACTAGCGATTTATCTGGTAGATGCAGTACATATATGATGCATAAAATTCCAACAATTATATTATTAAACGATTTCTGTACATAACGATATCGAGCATTCCAATTATCTTATAAATGCCATGACATGTTCAAAGTTTTGCTTACCTCGTAGTCACCACAAAAACTAAAACACACCCCGCAACAATTAATTACACAGTTAACCCTAATCTGCCCTAATCGTATGCTATTATAAACTATAACATGTAACGGACAAACGAATGAAAACGTTGATCATACGCACGTGCGCGTATGCATTCTATGTACCTAATCCATAGACGCATAAACAATACTAAATCATATAACACCGCCACCGTAATGAATAGAGGTGTTGTGTTGACGTTCGCAACTTATAAATATTACAATTAATATAATACAAAACGCAGATATATTAATAGAAAAGTTACAGCGCTCAACTTAGATACTAATTAAATCATATTAGATATATATTATCTTAATCTTTAAACTATCATTTTAAATAGGTACATACCTAGTTAATATGTGTGCATATTTTACCCATTTTATATTATTCGTCCTAGGCACCAAATGTACAAAAGCAAAAATTCAATCTTTTTTTTTATATGAAATAAATATTTACAGAAATACAAAGCAAAATATTCTTGCAGAGTTATGAAAAATATATTGAGAAAACATTTGCAATAAAATATTATTAATGCTACATAACATATATATTTTTTAAATATTTTCCTAATATATTTTATGCATATTATATCAATATAACTAATATTCAAGAAAGATTTAATATTTTTTAAATATTTATAAAATATGAAATAAATATAGTTGGTCACTGGGTGTATTCAAGCCCAAGAGCTTATTTCTTTTTGATTCGTGAAGCCTACAATCCCGTATCGAAAGTAGAGGTGCATCCTATTATATTTGGTCTAATTTTCAATTTGATACGTTGCTTTGTATATCCAAAATTAGGATTACCTTAATTCAATCTTGACAAAAAAAAATATCCCTATTACATATATGAAGTATACACCGTGCAGGTGCATCAGAAACAATTTTGTATGATTAATTACGTATTCGAACTCCTGAAGAAAACCCCAAGAAACAAACAAATTACTATTATCGGACCCTAATTTATTTAAACGTTAATACTACCCCGAAAACATAGGCTTCGCCCCCGTACAACTACACGAACTGTTTCCTTCGCGCGACTAATATCTGGCGCACGGAAAAATGAGGAACAATCAAATCAAATGGCCAGCGTTCCACGTCAATTGTAGTTACGTGCCGTTGTCGTAATTTCAGCGCCGAAAGGGTCATTCGAAATCAGTTTTCTTGCGGATCGCGTGTCGAATAACACCGTATCAGATTTCTGCCGTTTTCTAGCACGCTAATGACTCAATTGAGGGCGTCATTTTCGTTCGTTCCAATACGGAAGGCACTGCACAGCCAGAAACACACGCCAGGTCGATCTAATAGGTGTATATTTAATACAAGGTTAAAAAAAAAAAAATGTGAAACGCTTGAAAACTTTGTTAGTTACGATAAGGCAAACTTTAAATTGTTAAAATCGAATAATTTATAAAAATTACGTTGCGGTGCTTTTGACAGCTACTTCTTTCCCTTTCCATCCCCTAGAAGGTCATGGAGTTTTTCTTCTTCAAACTTAAATTGGCAGTATAAGCTTAAAAACATCTAAGTTGGCTTATTCTGTGGCCTATAGCAAGTTTAATAATAGAAATACAGCTACAATAAACGTTCAAAATGAGTTCCTTCATTTACACACAAAAAAAATTACTCAATATGAATATAAATGCATCACATTGAATATAACATAACGTCCTATACAGGGTGTATCCGATATAGAGGTAAATATAATAATATGTAGCAGCTGTAATCATTTACGATTAAAAAGTCTTAATGCACAGGGGGTCTATCTGTAAGCATTAACGAGAAAAAACATATTTTGTAAATCCGTGGGCTAGAGCCGAACCTGTGCCCAACCTAAATGCTGTCCCGAATATACCCCCCACATACCACTATCATTCAGCCATTACCGCTGTTAGTTTTGTGTGGATCGCCGCTTGGAGTGCAAGCCACTTCGAACATTTTATTTAAATTCTTCCCGTCTCGGAAAAACGATCCTTTTCAGGACCATCATGATTTCATATAAAGAAAATCGAAGCTTGATGCATCGGCAAAAGCGCGGGAATGTATAGATTCATTTTCGCGCGACATCATAGTAAAAAGGCGTGTTTACAAATTTTTTGTATCTACATTTATTTCTGTGTAATTCGATTCAATTCATTTTGCGTTATTTGATTAAATAAATCAAAAAAAAAAATAACTCAGATTCATGTGGTACCGTTTATTGACAACTAACTCTCGATTTGACAAAGCAAAAGAAAAATATTTACTTTTTTTGTAACTACTGAAGTCGCATATCCGGTGAAACTCAAAAGTCTTATCAGGATATTAAAAATAATACTTTGTAGACTTACGTAGAATGCTCTTAACAAATAAGGAATGTTTATTTTATAAAAAGAAGAAATTTAAAATGCCTCAGTTTTTCTATTTTTACAAGGGCCTTTATTTATTCAGAATGACGTTAAATGAACTTACGGCATACCATTAAGAATAATACTGAATGAGTGCAATGTATTTATACATAATACCACGTTTAGCAGGTGCTTAACATGACGTTTCCTTGCATCAGGTCCGGACTAAAGAATTTTTGGCTCTAAATTTTACTTTTTTTTATTTTTTAATGATGAAATCCGGTTTCGGTGGGTTTGTGCTTTATACGTCGTGTAGTTAACACCCAAGCAAAATTGACGTTTTTATTAGATACACCCTGTATAAGCAAGAAGATTAACGCATTAACGTTATATTATTAAACTTTATTTTGAACAAAATTCTTGTTGTTTGTTGTTTGCTGCATCCTGGCTTCCTCGCTGTTGGCCACAGCTGGCGCCCTTTTTAAAAAAAAAAAAAGCAAAACAAATCAAGAACCCACCCCTTTGCTCACGGTTCACGAACGGCCGGACCATCGCACAGATATTTGCTGGACTATCTGGCAAGTTCGAGTGTTGCAACTTTTCTTTGAGTCACCCTGCATACCTCAAAATGATTTTGAAATATGGTCCTTCTGAACGCGTATAACTTTTAACAAAAACAGTTTGAAAATATGTTACCACTTTTCGTATTTAAACTGACGCGAATGTGGTGGCCCAGCCTGCATAAATGTTGGTTTGCATAAATTAGTTAATCAAGTCAGAATTCCCATTTTTGAGGTGACTGGTTTCAAATGAAATGCCCTGTATATTTTGTAGTATCAAATATCAACTTAGGTATTTCTGAAACTCTGAATTATATTAAGGTGTACATTTGTAACGTGTTAAACATTCAATTTTACCTGAACAAAAGAGCTACCTCATTCATCTTTCCAAGATTAAATTACCGTCCAATTTCTACTGCCTATAACTCTATTATGGCCCTATCTATTGCCTATCACTATACCTGCAGAGCGGAATCTTACTATACAAAATGAGTATCACAGAAAAACGCAGTGATCCAGCATTATTTACGTAGGTAGATTATTATATTTAGATTCCGGGAAGACGAAAAACTTATTCAATATACACATAATATAATACGTAGGTAACTAATTGTAAGTACTACGTTGTATACTAATAATAATACAAAAAAAAACCTGTAGAGGCATATCTTATACCGATTATACAAGAAGCAGATGTTCTTTAGATGGTTCGTAGAAACAGTCAATTGTTGTTTCTCAGAAACTGAATACCGCTGTTCTTTTTTAGATTAGATTTAAAACAAAACGAAAGCAAATCTCATAATATTCTGTCATTTCTGTATACGTAATTCCACCATTTGCCGCTCTGTGCTTTTTGTAGATCCATTTTCGTCCGTTCAATAATATTATCCTAATTATCATTAGTCGACAACTTAATGATTCGTATTAGCCTCTTCGGATAGAAACCAAGCTCAGATTATCATTGAGACATCGGAAGAAGACACGCATCGCATCGTGAAAGTATACACTGGTATGGTTTCAGAATCATTCTTCGTTTTTATTTCTTGCTCGAGACAACAGGTAATTAAGTTTACACGCACAAACAGGAAACTGGAGGAGATATTAATAACAAGGTAGATTCGAGAGAAGGTGATGGTTAACTTTTTTTTATGCTTTTTCGATGATTATTTTGGTAATGTGCCCTCATAAGTATACAGGATGTTTCGTAATATGGTGTAAAATTTTTAAGTACACAGAGATTCAAAATGATTGTCAATTCCGCTCCTATAGATAGTAACAGGGTGTAGGTATATGCCGCGTGTTTGTAATGAAGGTTTGAACTAAGTCAGTGTTGGAACATAAGAAAGTAAACGGATCTGTCATAAATAAGGAAAAGGTAACCTATATTTGAACTCGCATTATATAAACGATTATGGATTGGTGTTTCTGCTTGTAAAAAATGAAATGTAATTAATTTAACTTTACTAAATTATGATTTTACAATTCAGTACTAACTGGTGTTTAACTAAATTTATTTATTACTTTAAATTATAACATACAATTAGTATAATTATTAAGTGACAAAACTGCATCTCTCAGTTCTTCTATGGTATGCATGCGGTTTCTATAGATCCTATTTTTTAGATAGCCAAACATGAAGTAATCTAATGGGGTTAGATCAGGCGATCTTGGTGGCCATCTTTGTGCTCTAACGAACCTGTCAGCAAAAAAACTGTTGAAGATATTGGCAGGTTTGTCGAGCAGTATGTGCTGGAGCATTATCGTGCTGAAAATAACCTGCTTCAAGCTCATTTTCTTGTAACTCTGCAATAAACAATTCCAACATCTGTTGGTAACGTTGGGCTGTTACAGTTTCCCTCGAAAAAAATTGGCCTATTATTCGTTGCCTGGACATAGCTAACCAAACTCCAACTTTTACGGATGCAATTGCGTTTCTCGAAATTTGTGTGGATTTTCTGCAGACCAGATACAATAGTTTTGTAAATTGATATAGTCTGTTAGATAAACCAGGCTTCATCCGAGAAAAATGATTTGTTTAGCAAGTCATCGTCCCTTAAATTTGTCATTAAACCAATGACAATATTCCAATCGCCTATCGTGATCTAATGGTAATAATTCCTGTACCGTAGAAACTTTATAGGGATGAAAATGTAACTTTCTTTTGGCAGCTCATTGCGCTGAAGTGTATGATAAGCCTATAAAATTATAAAATGTAAAAACTATTTCACTTAATGTTAATATTGATTTTTTACGTTTGTTGAGCTATTACCACCGATAAATTCCCTTATTTTCTTACAGTATTCAGAAATACTATTGTTGGTGATATTAGATGTAAATATAAACGATTTGAAAAAAATTATAAGATAAATAATTGAAAGATACTACAACACGCACGCCAATGTCGCTAAATGTCAAGAAAATTCATTTAATGTATGAAATTTGTATGTAGCTAACTTCGCTCATTAAATTGGTAATAAGTATAGATAATTTTTTCCGGAAAACAGTTTTTTTCTTACGACAATCATTTTGAATCACATGGTACATTAACAAAAATACTCCAAACTGTGGCATTGGTAATACTGTAAACTTCTTCTAGACTCCTCGCCAGGGGGTCTAGAAGAACTTTTGCAGTATAATTTAGTAGTTAAAAAAAAGAAAAGTTGATGTGTTTCCAAATTTTATTCAAATAAATGTAAGATTTCCTGAAGTTCAGAGTCTAAAGCGATTTTTTCGGGTAAAAAATGTTGGTTATATTCCGTAATAATTAAATATCAGTATTTTAGAATTAGTCAATTAGAATTAGAAGCTTACAACTTACATTTAACATTAGTTAAGACTCTTAGTAATTTAGAATTTGTAGAATGGATTAATTATTTGAATAGGATAGAAGATATTGTTTCGAAAAAAATATTAACTAAAGTTATGGTTCATAAGACAAAATTATCAAAATTAGTGTCTTTAAAAAATCCAAAATTTGCTCACATTAATCAACCGGAAAATATGTTAGTCAGGAACGAATCCTCTTTATCTTTTCACAAAGACGAAATTAAATTGTTGAATAAAGGTTTGAAATATAATTTAAAATTTAAAAAAACCCCAATTGAAGAAATTATATCTGACATAGAAACAGCGATTAGTACTTTCGATGATCATACAAAAAACTTTGTTGGAACTGCTTGAAAAACTCAATTTTTTAGAAAATAAACAACGTCATCCTTCAGATACCACACGTAAAGAAATAATTAACATTGTTAAAGGGCTTAAAAAGAAAAACTGGTTTTACTTAAAATCTAACAAATGTAATAGATAAAATTACAATTACAATTTTGATCGTGTCAGTACCCTTTTAACGCAAGGTTCTTACGTAAAGCTAACTAAAAATCCGTTATCAAAAATGATCACAGAAACCAAGAAGACCTTATTAGAATGTAAGAATATTATTAATGATAACTTAAGGTATAAACTAACTGTACTAAATCCAGTGTTACCTGGAATGTATTGTTTACCGAAGGTACATAAACCAGGGAAGAGCATGACACCCATTGTTTCCAATATCAATAGTCCAACTTACTTATTGTCCAAATGGCTATCTGATAAATTTAACCACTTACTTGTGCAACCCCCGGATTTAACAGTTAAAAATTCATACGCGTTTATTGAAAAGATTAAAAACATTGAACTTACTAACAATGAAGTTTTAGTTTCGTTTAATGTGAGCTCACTGTTTCCCAGCGTCCCCGTTGATATCACTTTGACTTATTTAGAAGATTTCTTGAAAGGTAATCAGTTGGGGTAGTAATGACGTTGATAGTTTTATTTCTTTGGCGAAGCTCTGCATGAAACAAAATTTCCTTCAAAGCAATGGTATCTTTTACCAACAAACTGAAGGAGCAGGGGGTAACAGCTTATCTCCCTTCATAGCTAACTCTTTCTGGGAAAATTTGATACCGTTCTCCAGAATACTTTGCGATATTTTCCACGGGTTTGGGTTAGATACGTTGATGACACTTTTTGTGTTTTTGATACTAGTAAGTGCTCAATCAGGGATTTTCTTGAACAGCTAAATTCAAAATTTCCTTCAATTAAATTTACCCATGAAGAGGGAACAAACAATAGGATTGCTTTTCTCGATATGTTAGTAATAAGAAATAAAAATAAATTAGTAATAGACATGTATAAGAAGCCCACTACTAATAACAGATTTATTTCAGAAGATTCAAATCATTCATGGAAAAATAAACTAGCAGCTATTAACTTTTTGGCACATCGCTTACTTAATTTTGCTCTATTTACAGAACGATATAATAAAGAACTTAAAGAAATTACTAAAATCGCTGCATTTAATGGATTCTCAGAAGACGTTGTATATAATACCATTAGAAAACTCAAAAACAAAATAAAAATTGGAAATGTGAGTACATTAGAAATTAGTGACAGGAAGAATAAGAAATATGTTAAATTACCATTTTATCCAAGTTACACGAGAGGTCTACAAAAATTTTCTCTAAAAGAAACGTTTCTTTTTTCCCATTGCTTGATAAAAACTCGCATAATATTGCGATAACATAATATAAACCTCAATTTTTAGTATGTATCACTAAATTTTAAAACTATACAGCTATACATAAATATTGAATGTCATAACTACAAAACAACAAGTAATTATTTTCAAACACATACCGCTTAATCATTCCTTTTTCCACTTAAAGTACAGGTCTAGAATTAATTTTTATACAGGTATAATTTAAACCATAAAAAAGGAACTAATTCCCCGCATTTAAAATACCGTTGAAATGTTGCGCAAAGAGACAGTCATTCCGGACCATGCTTCCTAGATAACATCTTATTTATCTATAATTATAAATGGTCCCGTATACTCGTAATATAATAATCTTCAGTTCTGTATGGGTATTACAATGTAATATAAGCGAGGGCAGGTGCTACCAACAATAAATTACAAACTAATTAATATAATTCCTTGTGCCTGGGTATCTAATTCGATTCTACCTGGTATCACAGTAGGTGTAAATGGCTTAACAGGTGTGTTGTTGCCTTGTCCGAGTGGTAAGGCCTGCCTGTAGTAGTAGTAGTTCTCTCATATCGTTGTATATAACTTGTGTTTAAATTGTCGCAAAAGCTAGACGCAGCGACATGCTTCGTTCGGTTCTGAATCGAAACTCTTAATGTTAAAATATCGTATCATATTTCGTATGTATCATTTAGGAATCATTTGAAAGAAACATACATTCGGCAACACTGTAGCCGCATGCTGTTGTAATTGTAGATGGTGTAATACTTGCTATATTTCGATCTTTGATAACTTTTTAAATTCGACAGATTGGGTGAAGTATGATTTTCTCTTCAAATTATTTATTGTCCAAATAATACATATTCAAAAATCTTTAAGTGCAGTATATTTTATAACAGAATAAGTCCAGATAACAATTTAAGGTTTACACAAGCTTTATTTAAGGTTGTCCCGACAAGGGTGTAAGTTTGTTGCAAGGTTATGTCAAAGTTTTCATAAGCTTGTACAAACCTTGATAGAAGCTTGCGACAATCAAAATAAAATAGGCATTGGGTATATGAAGGCGCACTCGCGGAAATAAGTAAAAATGTATAAGAATTTCAGTATTTAATAATAAAAACAGAAACTTCTACATATTTATATGTACGTACATACTTAGATTGTTTTTATATTTATACAAAAAAAAAATATACTATAGTCGAATCTATTTTCCATTGCCATTGTGTTGTCGTGATTCTCTGTAATAAAAAAAAACATTTAGTGTGAAAAATAGGTTAGAATTATATGCAATTATTGGGGCAATTTAATACATGTTCTTTTTTATTTATTGTAAATGTCGTTTACTACAGTACTCGCAGGAACAGTATATATACGGTACAGCTAGTAAATCCAATGGAAAGTAATAGCAAATATTATATTATTATATTATACGTGGAATCATCTATTTCGACGGATGCGACGTGCGTTATTTCAGGTATATTACTATACATTTACGTTGAGGGAGCTTTAATTATTTACCACGATCTCTAGATTTGACAATTATGGATTATTTTATTTATCCACACTTAAAGGATATAGTATTTAGAAAGCATCCTCATACAATTAAAAAACTTACTGAAGCTATTCGAAATGTGTTTGAGGAAGTTACACTACATAATTTAATTATGCGACCCAATTGCACTGGTTACAGTTAAAATCTCATCGCGTGACTGTCAAAATATCGTGGCCGAACAAAACTAGACGCAAAACAATAACAACAGCGCAGTAACCGGAAACAGCGTCAAACGAAGTTTGTGCGGTGCCCGTTCTGTGATTAAATCGATTTTTTTCAGCAATCTGCATGAAGATATTCACATTTCACCAAAGTGCCTCTGCAAAATTAATTATAATTGCTGAAAGAGAATCAATACATTAGTTAAAAAGTTATGGAAAAAAAAGATTGGTTTGTGCGACTAGATGAATTTAAATGTTATAAAAAATGCGTATTTGGTTATACAGGTGTTTCTTAATTTTCTGAAAAACAAGTTGAATACTCCTTACAATTTTTAGACAAATTTGTATAATTTTTGATGTCCTTCGTTTTGATATACATGTGTTAATTTTTTTTTTTTATTTTTTTTTCATTTATCTTACTTGCACGTATTCTAATGATATGTGTTCAACATATAAGATTTAGACTCTTTTCTTTGATACTTTAATCTGAAGAGTAGAAAGACTTGAAAAGGAATTAGATGGAAATCAGTCAGTTCCTCTCCAAAATATTGAAAGAAGTAGCATTAGGTTCTTTTATATAACATATATAATAACCTTTGCATACTACTTATATATTATGCAACATAATGATTCTTTATAACAAAGAGCTTACTCACTGAAAATGAAGCAGAAATGATCATTATAATATAGCTGAGATTAAATTAAAAATTTTATACAAGAATATCTAATAGAATGACGTTTAAGATGTGTATAGTGAATTACCTCTAAGAATTTACTAACTTTTGAGTGTCATGTGGATGAAACTTAAATTGAAGCTCGATCTGGGATGTTGATAAAATTAATCAACTATTATTGCTAAAATTTAAGATATTGTAAAAAAATTGTTTTATTTTTGTATGTTAGGTTTTCTTCCAATTTTGTAAATAACACATGTTAACTATTACTTCAATTTTAAATATCTCTTATTTTTTTTCAAAAAAACTTCATACCGCTATTTTTTTTCTTTTTCAATTATAACATGCATTCTGCTTTTTTGTTATGTTTTGAAACAGTAATTTTCTAACCTGACCGTTATTTCTTACGTTTCAATAAATCTTCTGATTGTTCATATATCGTCTCATTCCGTAAGTTCTACATTAAGTCTTACTCTTACCTATTTATTCCGTTTCAATGTCAAAGCGGTACCTTCCCTTTTAACTTATAAGTCATTTCCAATGTCAATTCTCTCATGGTCAATGATCGCCTTTTTACTAGTTATAAATTTGCTCTTCAACATTTTATTAAGAGCTTTTTATATTTCCCTGCAGATCTATCTGCCTGTGAAAATATTCCGGGTTGCGTAATTTGCGCTAGTCAAATATTTAGTTTTGATTTTCCAAACTTGCTGCGGAGTTGACTACGCGTATTTAATATAACAGAATTACTACATTTCGTTGAATTCTTTTTCAATATGAGGATGACTATTTTCTGACTTCAGAGCGTCACCATTCAGAATTTTTCCTGGCTAGAATATAGAACCCACCTTCTAATACGTTTTCTTATACGCAGCTTGCATGCACGGTATCTGTTTGTCTTGATTCTCCGTCTTAACATATCCAAACAAACCACCAATGTGACTGACTTGCAAAGGTAACTCGTGTTATTAACGTTAATTCAGGGCTAAAAAATTTCAACCTTTAAGATGATTGGAAATTCTTTACGCATTAGTTTAGATTGAATCAAATAGCATAAACATTACTTAATTTTATAATGGTTCTCAAAAAATCATTTTAAATTTGGTACGTTTATTGAAACCAAACTTGTGATGATGTTTTTGCAATTTATATGAGAACGTCTTAAGAGAGAATATTATAGGACTAAGCAATAGGATTTGCCTTTAAAGAGGTTTGGTTAGAAATGGTGTTAAACACCCATAGATCGCATTCATTTGTTCAACAGCTAGTAAATTTTCTGTCTAGATCAATAAAATGTACTAGTATTTTATATTTAACGTGTCAGTTGGACAAATAACCCCTTAGCAAGACAATACTTGACTATCTTTGCTCGCAAATTAAACTTCTATAGTTCTCGACAAAATAACACGAAAAGCATGGACTC
>RXPK01000455.1:0-99116 GCA_004143645.1 Protaetia brevitarsis | reverse complement strand
AAAAATTGGAAAAATAATCATTATAGGAAAACAACTAAATGACTTATCTAGTTTGAAAGACCACAGGCAAATAAATTAGGAAAAAAAAAGTAAACAATTATGCGCAAAATATGGGATACCTCAAGGTGGAAACTTTACCGCCAGTTTTATTAATCAACTACACAAACGACATTTTCAATTTAAACATTACTGGTAAATATACGCATACGCCGACGACATATGTATAATATACTCCAACAAAACGAAAACTACATACAAAACCAAAATTCAATGACGATATAGAAAAATAGGAAGCATGTTTTAACGACAACTTATTAACAATAAATGAACAGAAAACAGAATACATGGTCTTCACAAGAAAAAATATAAACCAACCTTTACCGTCAAAGATGAATGGACAAAAAATACAAAAAATTGAGCAAACTAAATATCTGGGAATAACAATACAATCTAATTTAAATGGGATGCACACATAAATAATTTTAATTAAGAAAAATGCAACAGCTATTAGCAGGACTAAACAAAATACGGAAAGTAAATCCCAGAACATATGAAAAAACCAATATATAACAGTTTATTACATCACATTATGAACTACTTGATGAACGTATGGAGCGATACAACTAAAGAAACCTAGACAAATTACAGAGACAGCGAAGCAGAATATTAAAGCTGATACAGTCTATGGATAGAAGAACACCAACAACAGAAATATATAAAACAACAAAAGAACTAAATATAAAGCAACTAATTAAACAGCAAAACTTACTATTCATACATGAAATAGAGAACCAATTAATTAAAACTAATCGGAAATTAACGAGTAATACAGAAATACACACACATGGGACAAGAAGACCCTCTCACCTACAAACTGAAAAGACCATCTGCAACAGATACAAAACAACACCAACCACAGAATTCATAACAGAATACAATAAGTTGCCAAAAGAAATAAAAACTTTAAACCACACAAGATACAAAAAAGCCATTAAAACAATAATTCAACAGCAACATACATAAAAAATAAGCAGTGGAATCACCAAGAACGCCCTCGATACCAGTAGCTCGGGACGAGACAGGGGTCTCACCATCTCGTGACGAAGATAGAGGGCGAGAAAATGCAGCACGCCGACGCGGCATATTATGTATATATTTATTATATGTATTATTTTTATGTAGCGTTTTGAATAAACGAGTTAATTTGAAAAAAAATCATAAAAACCACAGCAGGTAAACAGTTGCTTGAGATGGCTCGATTTAATTGAAATGCCGTGTAGATTTTTTGCTGTAATGTCTAATAGTCCATCTTTAAGTAAGCATTATCGTTACCCATTCTCAGTTCGTGTGCGGCTTACATGGTATATCTAAAATTATAATAGATCATTCAAATTACGTAACATGCCTTTCAGGGTTGTCATATAACCGAATTATTAACGAAAACTCTCCATTCTACCTCAACCTTCGCCATTATCCTCACTAGAACAATGCTAAATTACCGTTTATTACAACAACATTAACGTTCCGACATCAAACTAACCAGTTAATTTCCGTTAATAACACCTGCGCCGCGAGATTTGACAATTCCGCAATCATTTCGACTTTATATAACGGACCATAGACACGCTAATGGACGCAGATAATACACCTTGTTACTCAAGTACCGATCGAGAGTGGGGACATTAAGATGTTAACTACCTCGTGCTGGCGGAGAAATTGTATAAAATGCAACTGGGAGACGCCTAACGGCTGGAAGGCAAACAAAAATGACGAGCGGATGTTAAAACAACGGCTGTAGTACTTAATTTTAATCGGCCCGTGGCGGTTTAGTACACGTAGTGAGCACAGTTTTAATAATGGAACCGTAAACTCTGAGGATATTGTATGCAATATGTAGCAAATTCACGTGTATAGTCTTTGAGTTGGGGGTAATTGGATTGTAACGACGGCAACGTAAAGTATTCATTGTGAAAATTAATTATCTGCTCTAAATAAGTGTTTCTCGCTAGAAAGTCATCAAGGTTTTTAATATCCACTTTGGATACACCTACATTCTGCTTCTTTTGCTATTCCACGTCTATCCTTTCAATTTTCTGTGCCTTCACAGGATCTTTGTTACTTTCCAAATATTGTTTTTACTTAAGTTCATTACATAGATCTGTTTTAGTTACAAGATCCCAAAAGACTTTTAATTTCTTTTTTATTCCATAGATACAGAACAGAGAGTCACAGTGGATGGCGTTGTTTCATCTGAACTTAGTGTGAAGTCAGGGGTGCCGCAGGGCTCGATACTGGGGCCACTGCTCTTCCTACTGTTTGTTAACCATCTACCATGTGTAATTAATGACGATAATCTCGTAATGTATGCAGATGATATTAGTTACTTACATGCAGCTGCTAATATTGAGGAATTAACGAAATATATGCAAAGTATGCTAAACATATTTGTGCTGTGGTTTTACCGTCAATAACTTACGAATAAACATCAATAAGACTGCTATCATGATGTTTACTCCAAAAAGAAGAGATACTGACTGTAGCCAACTACTGCGAGTTGATGGGCAATCAATTCGACAGATTACCTCCATCAAGTTACTGGGTCTACATATCGATAATGACTTATGTTGGTCAACACACATTGATATTTTATGCTCTAAATTATCACAGGCCTGCTACGTGATTTACCGATTAATGAAAGTAACAAACATACATATCACTAAAACGTATTACTACACATGTTTCGAAACTTGGGTGAGGTACGGTCTTATATTCTGGGGGGCCTATTCTCAAAGTATACGCGTTTTCCGCCTGCAAAAGAGAGCTATTCGCATAATGTCGAGAGTGCAACGCAGTCAGTCATGTCGTACCTTTGTTTAAAAGTTTAGGTATTATGCCCTTACCGACCTTATTTATTTATGAAATACTTATACTTATTAAAAACTTTGAACCTAATTTGAAACAAAATAAGGATTTTCATGATTTTATTATTCCAAAACATAAACTTGTTACTTACGAAAGCAATCCTCTTTATACTGGTATTAAATTATATAATTCATTAAAACCTGAAATTAAGTTACTCAATAATATTAATTCTTTTAAAAATGCACTAAAAGATTTTTTAGTTAGTAAGTGCTATTATTCCTTGAATGAGTATTTTGAATCATCCTAATTTTCATATCACTTTTATTTTATAATGCTTAAACTTCTAGTATTAATTGTTATTTTGTATTATCATTTTTGGGCTTAGATTTTTTGACTTATCCTATACCACATGTACTTGTTCTGTATTTTCTTGTACTCTTGGTCGTTTGGATAAATATACATTATTATTATTATATTTTTTCAACAGTTGAATTTTCTCTATTTTACTTCATTCTATGGTTCCTCCAGTAGTGTGCTGAAACTTATGAAGAATGATACGACCTTATCCATACCCATTTCTGGGAAAATTGTGGCTATTTCATCTCTTTCCATTCATATGAGTGCATAGAAAAGTAATCTTGTTCCATTTGTCTAAATCAGTCAGATTTGCCCAGATACTCTCAAATTAACCTATCGATATGATAATCCCTGGTCTTCTTCTGGTTGTTTTTCTATACTGAAGTATCCTTCAACAGCACTTGCTCTCGTTTAAAAGATGTTCTGGTGTTTACTCAAGCTTTAGAAATATTTATCTCTAAGGCCATATATTCTATTTCAGTTTTTGTTCATGTACCACTAAAATTTGGGATATTGTTCTTGCTTTACTAGCTATTGTGACTAAACTTTGGAACAAATCCTTTCACAAAACTAACACTGTTAATAAGGCAAATTAAAGTATAAAAATTTTCTTGCCTCGTGTGGGATTTGAACTCACGTCCTCTTGTTTGACACAATTCAAATCAGCAGAATACATCTAGTATACCTAATTATCATCCACCATTTCCTCAAGTCTTTCTAAAGTTTTTAAGCACGCGATGTTGAGCAGACTACTTGGGCACTTAAATAAAAAAATAATATTTTATCTAAAAATCAACATGGTTATCGCGTTGATCATTCAACAATAACAGCAATAGACGCCTTCTACGAACCTATAATTAATGGCTTGAATTCCACAGAATTTCCTATTGGAATTTTCTGTGACCTAAGATTGTGTATATCATAATATTGTATTGGCTAAACTGGAGTGTTGTGATATGCGTGGAGTTATCACGAAATTGTTTGAAAGTTATTTAAAAGGAAGGTCTCAATTTACTAAAATTAAACATAAGGTATGCGGTAAAGTCAATTTTATAAAATCAACGAGAAGACTAGTTAATCATGGTGTTCTTCATGGCAGTGTTTTGGGACCTGTTGTGTTTCTGATATTTATTAAGGATATAACTCACTATCTGATAGATTTTAATTTAGTAATGTATGCTGGTGATATCAGCTCAGTTGTGTCTCATCTGGATATCAATGTAAGTGAGAATAACGCTAATTTACTATTAAATGAATTGCGTAAGTAGTTTTCTTTATTTTTGAATGCAGGGAAAACTAAATACATTATTTTTTAATATACATAATAAACCAGTATTTTATAGCCATGTTTTTTTCACAAAATAATGAAATAGAACGCGTTCAAGAATTGGAATTTTTGGGAATAATCCTTAACGATACATTATCATGGAACATTCACTGTAATAATTTAGTAACTAAACTTAAAAAAAAAACTATAATAGATTTTAATGTTTTGTTATCATTTTATTATGCGAATATACATAGTCGATTGTCTTTGGAGTAACATCTTAGGGGCTATCGTCGCATAGTCAGCGTGAATTTCTAGCACAGAAGCGTATCATACGAAGTATGGCAGAAATAGATACTACGCAGCCATGTGGACCCTATTTTAAGAAGTGGAACATTTTACAATTGTCAGCAATATTTATATACAAACTGTTAATGTTAGTATTCAGGAACAAGAACGATTTTTTTATGTAATAGTGACGTTCACTATCATAATACTAGATTGAAGTCCGATTTCATATACCTCAGTTTAATTTTAAATTAGTTAAAAAGTAATCACGAATTTTGGGTTTAAAAATTTTCGGGAATGTTTTATGAGATGAATAAAGATTACTATTATTATTATTATATCGCCCTCGATAGCTGAGTTGATAGAGCCGATGGTAGAGCGGCTTGTCCAGAAAACAAGAGGGTTCAAATCCTACACGAAACAAGAAAATTTTTATGATAAAATTTGCCTTATTAACAGTGTTGGCAGGAAAACATTAATTATTTGATGATTTTCACTCTGTGAATTCCAATTTAATTTTCTTAGCTATGTTTCCTAATTTGCCGTGTCTTTTTATATTTTTTTCAGTTGGTCTATCCTATATATGATTTGCAATCTTCCTCTATTGCTTTTTTACAGTTTTCTCTGAACCAATCTGTGTTAATTTTGCATTCCCTGAATCGCACATGTTACAAACAGTCTTGAATTGTTTCTCTATTTGTTCCCAATCCTTCTGGATACCTCCTTCCTGCGCAGTTTTGTTCAATTTGTTATACTACTTCATACTATAATCACCTATTACATACTTCCAGGTATTTAAAACCAGTCTTAGGTCCAAACCCTCGGTTTTTGTTGACACAGTAACTATAAGAATGTGTGAAACTATGACTTCTTTAACCCAAGCTAGTTTATAGAACAAATTGCATTTAAGGGCATCGTAGGGCATCAGTACGGCTTTTATAGTTGCATAATTTTGCTGGCAAGAACTCGTGACGCGAAATTCCCATTTTGGGCTACCCGAAAACTTTCCCTTTGATACTGTGGGAATTTTTGTGTGTACTCAATTATTTAACTCCAGATTACGTGCACAGACAAATTCGGCTGTATAAATAATAGATCAACCCTCCAATTTAAAACTGGGAGACCCGTGCAAGACAAATATTTAAATGTAACCGTTTCTACCCCTGACAGACCTCCACATTTTTACTTTTTAAATGCAAAACAAATATTTCCTTTCCCCATTTGTTCGGTGTTTATTTAGCATATTAAAAGTTAACCTGTCCCCTCTGCGTACGATTTTCTTTCCACCCCAGTGTATCTTCTTTCGGAACGGGGAAATGCGATAATAAAATTTATGGAAACAGGTTTTAATACCGTTTCAAATAAGAATAAAATTTGTCAGGGGAATATTAAAAAACAATTTATCTGTCTTTTTTTGATATTACCATCGAATTCGGGGGAAGCTCTGACGTGTTCATCTGATATTTTCAAGACATGTTTCGATTAATAGTTTATATATCTGATATTTGTGATATATCTGTTTCGCGTGGAGAAATTTTTTGACATGGATCGCTCTAATATTCTAAAGGTATATACGAACGTTCCTGCTGAATATTGCAGGAATGAGTTGGAATAAGATGGCGTAGCATGTTATTTTACAATTGCTTGTCATTTCCGATAAACAAGGATGGAGTTTGAAGAATTGCCGTCTTCGTACAGGTAAGCAGAAAAAACATGGAGATTATGTCAGTCTAGAAACTCAATATTTCTTTGCTTATTTTCCATGATTTCCATGAAAATCCATGCTAACATCTTTTACGTGACCTAAAACAATATTATAATATTAGATTTCAATTGTTCTGGATGTTATAAATAGAATAGTAATTAAAATATTTATGCCGCACAACGACGTAGCCAATCTATACCCACAAATTCTGTTTCCGAGTGCTGTTTACTTAATCAAAACACCTACCTCTAAAATTTTCATCTTCATTAATATCTTCATCTAGTTCCGTTGTAATTTTATTGAAGTTTTCGAATTACTCGTAAAAGTTTGAATACATATTATGCATATACATTCTATTTAATTCAGTAACCGATATTGTACCGATTGTATAAGTAACACAGAAATCCGATAACCATCT
Organism: Protaetia brevitarsis; assembly: GCA_004143645.1. Taxonomy (NCBI): domain Eukaryota; kingdom Metazoa; phylum Arthropoda; class Insecta; order Coleoptera; family Scarabaeidae; genus Protaetia; species Protaetia brevitarsis. The sequence continues at coordinate 92,219 of RXPK01000455.1, read as the reverse complement.
ATACATCAGTTTCTGTATACATTATTGTCGGAATAATGGTTTTGCTTTTCAAAGTGAATGCTTTGTGTTCGGTACGTTTTATTCGATTATGCATAACCCACAAAATCGTTTTTGGAGCTGTTGATTGATTATTCATTTAAAGGTTCTTTTTTTATATCGTGCTCTTAATATTTGGATAATGTTTTCAAGCAAAATACCATAAAAAAATACTATTATGCTTTTATAGAATGGATCAAGGCGAGTGCTTTGTTCCACATCTACAATTTGTAGCAGTTTTCATTAATGTTTATTTGCTTGTTGTCATTATTGTGATATAATCAAACAATCACATCAAGACATCAAGCTGTTTCATAATTGTAAATGCAAAAGTTTAAATCAAGGAAACCACAGTTGTTATAATGTTACTGTTCATTAAAATCAAATTTTCAAAAGAATAAAAGCTAATAAAAATTAATAATCCGTTTAATTTATTAAAAGAAGTATTTTATTGTGAAAGGCACGACCTGCTTGATAACTTAGACAGTTTACTTTATACTGCCTGTTAAATCATTCTACATTGAATTGAAAGTTACAGATTCCAGTAGTAGCGACATCTGCATGACGTTTGAGAACATGAGAACTACTTTCTTGATACGTCAAAATGATAGTAATAGAGGACACAGCTGATGACAACCTAGTTTATATCAAAACTAAATAGTACAAAACTATTAGCCAAATAATTATACAACTGAAATAACTAATAAGATGTAAAATACAACTTAAAAACCTTAATTGTTTGGTTTTTAACGAAGCAAGCAGGTTATTTAGAATAATTTTGAGAAATTTGAAGATTGGTACTTGTCAATATGACATTCATTTAACTTAAATTGACATTTTGCTGTCGCAATCCTGCAACTGAAGGATAAGCAATTTTCCCAAAAAAGTCCGGTAGGTGGCGCCAGCAGCGGTGGATACGTGCAACTTATGATTCGACAGGCCGTGTAAAGCAGTCATCAAGCAGATCGTGGTAAAAGGTATTAGTTTAATTCTGATTTCATTTTACATCCGTTAAGCTATCGACATCTGTCGACAGGAATTTAACTCTTAAGAAGAAATCTGTAATTCAACTGTCAGATAGGGATTCTTTGAATGCTTAAAAATTAAATTCCAATTACAAATCATTTACAAAATGTAAAAAATTTTACATTAAATTGTCAAATAATTGATACCAGTGAAGTGACATGAAGTTGGGAAAATTCCAATCCAGCACGTGGAATATGAAGTTTTTTTTGGGAAGCCGTGACCTGAGAAAACAAAAGAAAGGTGGTTGAAAAAATAAAATAAGAGAGACGTGTGAGTAAGATTAAAATGGGCGTACGTTTTTGAATTTATCTAAAGAAAAATTTGCATATAAAATAAAAGATATTTTACCAAAAGCGAACAAAAACTTAAAGAGAATAATATCAGCTGAAGTACAATATTAAAAAGTTAAAGTTAAAATTCAAACAAAAAAAATCAGAAAAACTTACCGAGAGTTCTGAAGCAAAGAACCAGATTCAAGACACTCCGATAGACATAAAATCATCCTACAGGACCTTTTGTCTAGCTGAGAGAAGTGAAGAGAGAACTAGGAGGCAGTATTACATCTTCAGGGACCATATAGCCGGGTTTTTAAAAGGTTCTACTTCAAAAAGGAATTCTCCGGATCAAGCAAGGCCTGTGTTTTTCAATTAATATAAATGTCCAGTAAGCATTCTGCGTTCAGGCATTCCACAAGGGTCGACATTAGAGTCCATTATTATTAACTCTTCACACTTTTGACATTCAATTTTTTTTAGTGGACAATTTTATAATGTATGGTGATGATAGAAACAGATAGGTCTGGCAAGACGTTATAAAACATCCTGTATATATGTACTTAATTTTAAAATATGATAACTTTTATAATGTCAAATATATTGGCACACTAATGCGCCACCCTGTATATGTAAAAGATTAAAAGGTTTAGTTTAATTAAGTGTTATAAAAATATCTTAGTTTGTATTTACATGACTCCTCTAGAGAAACATATCTTTTATACAATGCGCGTACACAAAAAATCTCAAATGCCCACTATTTAAAAATAAATATTGAATTAATGTTAAACATTTCATCGATCTACTTAGCTTCCTCTCCAGGTTAAAAAATATTGCGTCAACAGTAAGTAGGTGGTCTCCCATTTTGACCTAAAAGTTTTATTACATTGGCAGCTGCAAATTATATTAGATCCACAAATACACACATACTCTGTATTGCATTTTTTAGAGAATTTATAGTGAGATTGACGTTCAGTCAAAAACTGTTTGCATGATTACTGAGAATTAAAACTGGTTGCATTTTTATCCTTAACCGATATTTTTGTTTTCTATTTTTCTCAAAGGCGTTCAATATTTACCACATTATTTATGCCAGGTTCATAAATATATCACAGTATGGGTATCTTTATAATAGCAGCTTGTACTGGGGTTTTCAGTAGAATTATCTCGTGATCTACTAAAGCCAGTCCTCAATAGATTGATTGGTGGCTAGATTTCCAGTAAGAAAAAAAAAATATTCATGTGGCCAATTTTCCTCTATAATCTGCCAATTCTTGTCCCCTCTATGTTTAAATATCTTCATCTCTTGTGGTAGGTTGCAATTTGCGACATGTTATTTTTTTCATTTTTGGTGTCAAAGAAAGGTCATTTTCTAGCTTAGTTAGGTAAATACAATATTCTTACAAAAATATTCAAAATATAATCTGGATAGGAAGCATGGGTGGCCCAATACTGTTAGTGAAGTAGAAATCAGCATATATAGTGTTGATTCTGAACTTGTTTGGGACTTTATGATCATACTAAACGAGGTGATCATCGAAAGGAATTTAATATTGGCACGAGTTCCCAGCAACACAAGCCTGAAAGAGAATAAGGCAGCAGATGATATGGCCAGGAGCGCTTCATTAATTCAAGAAGTGGGCAAATACAGATAAAACTATTCGCAGAGGAACAAAGATCTGAGTTTACTAAAAACCTGCTTAGTAAAGACTGTGAAAGTCATTGTAGGACTGCTGACCAATCTCAGTAGACTAAATAAGCATTTGCATAACATAGCCCTGGAAGAAGAGGTTAGTTGTAGATTTTGCCAAGAAGATGAAAAAAGTCGAATCTACTTTCTGCGCTAACGTGAAAGCCTTCGCAAGAATAAGCTTCTTACCACCAACTTTGGAAAATCAAAGTGTATTGCTACGTAAAAAAAACTGCTTTCAGAAATGATAGGTCTAATTAAGAAGGTACAATTGGAGAACACCATCTAGAGTAAAGGTGATCACAGTGGAGCTGAAGAGGTGGCGGTAAAGTAGTCCCTTATGCCTATATCGATACTAATCGAATCAAACAGAAAATGAGAGCTGACCTTCCATTTCTTTATGTTTCACTCTCAAGACTGTGCTACCTCTTGCTGAATAACTGGGGATGAAATTCTGAGAGGAATCTAGGATTTCCACTAGTATAGGCCATCAACATCCTCTTATTCTTCAAACTATGTATGTTTATGAAGAACAGGGGTGGCGAAGTGAAGCACAGATATGCTCTTGCGGACTAAGCAAGAGATAATCCGTTATTTTGTTATCAATGGTTGCGTGTACCATTTTGGCATTGTGACAGTGCTTCTAGAAAGTAAGATTTAGTTCAAAAAAGGCGTGAATAATTGGGATATTATACCATGGCTGATTAATTACGCGATTTGCCTGCAAATTTCGTAGATGGATGTGCTCCAATGATCGTAAAATTGATTGAATTTTGCGGCACTTTTTTCTATAATAAAGGCTTAACATACATATATTATATGTTAATATAGCCACTACATGAAAAGTGAATATAGACTAATTAGCTTTTAAAGCGTGGAAGAGCGCAAATAGCCCACACGACAGCAAACCTATCTTCCAAACAAAATCTCATGGAGGTATTGTCCTATTCATCCGCCAGTACGAATTAATCCTTCCACCGTAATTAGGCAACAAAATTATGTGAAAATTTCCGTTCACGCGCACAATTGGACGTACCGCTTCGCGATAATGCCCTTAAATTCCCGAATTTACCCGGCTACCTTTAATAATAACCTAATTAACGGAAAACTGTCGGTATCCCCGAGTAAAACCCAAATCGGATTATCCGTACGACACCGGAAATACACCGCAGTAACGTCGTATATTCGTACGCGGCTAGGGAAATGCAGAGATAAACACGCAAAGTCGAAAAAAGGAGTCTAAATAATCGGAGAACGCCACCTAGCGGCGTTCTAGGCCGTAACCGCGCACATACGGTAGAATCTAATCGTGTGTTAATTGCTTAAATTAATTTATTAATGTGGGGGGAAGGATTTTCGCTCGCGCTAAGTATAGGTAATTACTAAAATGGGCGCAATGGCTTTCGCTGTTGTGAGCTCTTAATGTTTTTCGGATGTTTGTGGGTAGGACTTTGTGGTGTTATTTGGTTGATTGTGAAATTGCAAAAATATGCTTAAATATCCATATCTTTAAATTAGAATTAGAATTTTGCAGTTTTTAGTTTTTGATTCGATTGTTTGACTTAGTCACTGATTACGAGTACGAATTAGGTCTTGCTATTATCTCCTTAACACCGTAACCTAAGGCCTATTGTGTTATTTCATACTTACAGTTAGTGTATTTCTTAAGTTTGGCAGATGACCCCATTTGCAGATTCTGCAAAGAAGATACAGCAACAACCAATTGATGGGCTGTACCAATGCCTTGCGTCCTCCTGGCGAGGATAAGGTTTATAGTACTAAGCGTGAAAACTCCAAAACTAACAGCTATACCGGGTGTCCAGCCTAAGATGCAACGATCCATAGCCGATTTATTATTGTTTCTTTGGAAAACTGTTTCAAATAAATTAGTTTCAGTAATGGCGGACTTCCGGCTGTACCGGAAGTAGATACTAATTTTATTATTTTAAATGGAACACCCTGTATATTATTGTATTTTTGGATTCCTTGTTAAATTTAAATAACAGTACGTTTGGCATACATTGGGTCTAAGTTGTACCGTTTCCGAATTACATGACGTTTTTCGAAAAAAAATGACATTTGCATTATCTGCGGTGTTTGGAAATATCTCCGGAAATACGAAAGTTATTGTCGAAAAACGTCATGTAATTCGGAAACGGCACAACTTAGCCCCAATGTATGCCTAACGTATTGTTATTTAAATTTAACAAGGAATCCAAAAATACAATAATATATAGGGTGTCCATTTAAAATAATAAAGTTAGTATCTACTCCGGACAACCGGATGTCCGCCATACTGAAACTAATTTTAAAATGTGTAAAATATGATTCGAGGCAACATTTATTTGAAACATGTTTCCAGAAAAACAATAATAAATCGGCTATGGACCGTTGCATCTTAGGCTGGACACCCGGTATAAAGAAGCACTATCAAAAATCATAGGTCTAATTAAGAAAGCAATATTATAGAGCGCCTTCTAGGATAGAGGGGGTTACAACAGATATGAAGAGGTCGCGATGAAACAGGCCCATATAGCCACCCCAAATTTTATCCAATCTAATGTACTTTTTTACATAAACATGCCAGTCCTTTTAACCAGTAGTCAGTGTCGTTAACCTTTTCTGGTAGATCTGTGGAGGGCTTATTTGCTTCCAGGAATAATAGTCTCTGTCGTTGAAATGCAACACATTCAAAGACAACGTGGTGTCCTGTCTCTTCCTCCTGGTTGTGTAATCTACGTATAGGATCAGTTTTGAAGACTCCCATTCCGATTTTTAGATGCCCTTAGACAGCTGTGCCCTGTCAGCAGGTTCGCCACAAATCTAAGCTGTATTTGGTTGAGAGCTAGCACATCCTCAACTAGTGGCAGACGTGGCTGCTTCATCATCGGTTTGCTATGTATCTGTTCTTCAACGCTGGCCAAGTAAATCAGGTATTTTCTACGATCCACTCAGCCACTGCTCTGAGGTATTGCAGTTTATTATTTTTTCCAGGCCCCGTTTAGGTGTAAAGAATATTATATTAAAGCCCTTTCTTATTTGTTTGCAAATTTCCTTATGCTTTTACCAAAGCAACTTTGTTGTGTTTAGCAAGGGTTCTTAGGTCTTCCAGGCAATCTTAAGATTTTGTTTACAAGAACAAACAAACATTTAAATTTAGTGCCGAATCGCTCTATTTCGGGGTACAATTTCCTCCAAAAAGTTATACGATTCTTATGTATTCCTTGTTTTCTCAGAAAATACAATTCAAAGCCTTTAATATCAATTCCTTTAAAAATGGAGAATAGTTTTCATCGGTCCTAAGTTTATGTAATATACTTCAAATTATATTCTAAACAAAAAAAGTCTCGAAGGTACAGCTTTTAAGATACTTCCAAAGAAATTCCTGCATATCTCTAATTGGCGCTGTATTTTTGGGCCTTATATTGAGACAGCCTATAGTTTCTATGAAATCTCTAGTTTTGCGTTTCCGATGATCCTTTGTTAACAAGAATTTCGATACAATAACAACCCTCTACTGGGCTCTGCAGATTACTGGTAATTTTAGTTTAAATCATTCATTCTGCTTGTGGCCACGAAAAACGACGGTTGTTATATAAATAAATAAATAAATAAATATAAATAAATATAATTTATTGATGCTGGCTATACAAAAGTATTTACACAAGTCACAATAATACATATAATATAACAAACACACAAACAGTAACAATAAAATCAAAGTGAGCACCAAGTGCGGAGGTGCAACTACATAAAGTGTTGAAAATACTCCTCACTTGTATAAAAAGCTTGATGGATTAATATTTTTTTTATAGAACATTCGAATGACTTCCTGCTTAGATCTCTAATATTTTGCGGGAGAACATTGTAAAACTTTATGCCTTGATGGTAAGACATCTTTTGTGTGGAACTGAGACGAGTATATTTAATGCTTAAATCATTTTTATTTCTTGTGTTATAGCCGTGAAATGCAGCATTTGTAGAGTAACAATTTATATTTTTTTTTAACGTACATAAGACATTCCAACATAAATTGGCCTGGAAAAGTTAAAATTTTTAATCTTATAAATGCTTCTCGTCAGCACGAAATGATGAATTACTTAGGATCCGCACGGCTTTTCTTTGCAGTCCAAAGATTCGGATAGCTATGACCCCATAGCAAAATTTCATATAACATAACTGTGTGAAAAAGAGAAAAATAAGCAGCTTTTAAGACATTTTCTGATACCGACGTTGAGAGACTTCTTAATAGGAATAATGTTCTTCCAAGTTTATTTGCAATGTAATCAGTATGGGCTTCCCAGCCTAGTTTAGGCTCGAGGAAAACTCCTAAGTATTTAATTGAATCAGGATTGTTTATTTCAGTGTTTCTTTTGGAAAAGACAATTGTTTTTGTTTTACTTTCGTTTAGAACCAGCCCGTTTGAGGAAAACCAAGAGCTCGCTGCATTATTTTGCCAAATTACTTCTCTCCACAACCCTTTCGATCTCCGCTGACTTGACTAATAAATTAGTATCATCAGCGAAAAGAGTGCATCTATCTACTGGCAATGCCTGCGGTAAATCATTTATATAAATTAAAAACATTAGAGGACCTAATATAGAGCCATGAGGCACCCCTGTGTGAACTCCTATAACTTTTGTGCCACACTCTCAGAAATATCAAAGTTCCACAAAGTGTATGAATGATATAATCCTTACTTTCACCTGAATGATATAAATCCTTACTTTTGCCTGTATAATCATCCAGAATTTCCTGTAAAATTTCCTGAGAAGAATCCTGGGTGGAATACCATTCCATCATTTGACCGTTACTTGAGCGCCTCGAATCGAATGTCCAACTTGACCCAGGGAATTATCTGCCTGCCTGTATTTAGAGCTGTCCATACGCATCCAAATTAGTATTTTATCAAGTATATCCCACTTTAAAAAAGAAAATAATTAATTAGTTTCAATTCACATTAACCAGTAAATTAAATTTTTGTAATGTATGTTCACGATACGTTAATTTTGGGGCTAAGTTTATATGAACCGCCATTATTTGAGTTAATTTAGGAATTTTAGTGTATAAAAACCGACCCTATGGTCTATCTATTACTATGATTACAGGGATTTTTACATATATCGATAATACGAATAGTTGATAATATTAAAGTTTTCTTGCAAATTCAATTTTTGCTATTTACGGATATATGACTGAATTAAATTTTTACCGTATTATTTTCGACATTTCTTTAACCTCATTTATTTAAAGTGCCAGGCAAGCTTGAATGCACACACGAATCCTACTAAATCCTTCCGACTATTCGGAAAGCGAAAGAATAAACAACTAATAAAAAGAAATATGTCCTTTAAAACCAGAAAACAAAATACACAATAGAAAATAAAACAAAGCAATCTCTCATACGTAAACAGTAAATGTGGTAGGTGGAAGCTATGAACGTTTGTAGGATTACAACGCTTTCCTTTGACATTTGATATTTGATCGGAATCTCTTAGGTAATCTGTATATCCATGATGTGACGAAAAACGTTATTTTTTTTACTGGAGAGGTCGTCTTTAACAGAAACACTGATAGTTACAAGAGGTTTTCAGCATATGGAGTGTCTTTTTTAGAATGCTCAGATATGTAAGTTAAAAAAAAAAACATTCACCCTTCAAAGAAATAACAAAGTGTGTGTTAGCCGAAATCTTTCTTCACTCACAGCTAGTGTTTGAACTCCCCATATTGCTGACTATTTTAAGATTTCCTTAAGAAAAAGAGCTTTATTAGACACAGCGCGAACAGATTCTGTCAACCAGCTATTTCGTTTTTTATCTTACAATGTAATATTTCCATACCATACAACAGTTATATATTTAGACATGAGTATTTTGTGCCTGTATTTTTTTTTCTATTATGCAAAACATTGGAAGTCGTTAATATTTTTTTTTTATTATTTATTATCCTATCGGTATTAACTGCTTTCGTTTAAGTATCCATTGGGATTTTATATTGAAAATATTTATAAACCGTATATATCCACTAAAGCCTTTTTTCGAATATTTGTGCGTTGGAGCTTTTAACACTAGTTTTTTTGCAGTATCACGTTTTGCTATTTCCCCGTGAAAAAATAAATTCCAGAAAATCCACGGCTCACTACGAACAAAACACACTGACCCGATTATTTAAAAACAAACCGGAAAACGGGCGCTAATAAAAACAAAACGGAATTTGCATTTCACACGAATTATTTATACATATGTGCTGCATATACGTTATGCGCTGAAACAGTGGATATTTATACGGGAAACCGATTAAATAAATGTTTTAGGATACTGAGCGAGTAGCGTGACGTGACAAGGGGCCTTGCCTGGGATGTCAAATTTTGTTTACGCCACATATTTTACAAATATTTGTTGTGTACACATTAAATGTTAATTTATACGCTCGTACAGGTTTTGATATACTCCGGAGGGGATGTACTGCGTTATGTTGTGTTATGTTACGCGTTGTATATTTTCTGTTTTGTGTACCGATCCTTGCGACAATAAATATTCGCGCTTTCGCGACAATAAAATGCTGCAATAAAATTATAATGATTTGGAGTGATGTGCGCTACATTTTGCTTCACATTACATCGCTTCCTATTTCCTCTATGCGCCATTTTACCGTCATATTTTATTTAATATTGAATTTGTTATTATTACCAGATATTAAAATTAAAATCCCGTTTTGGCATTGTATATTCACCCAGTCGAGGGTTTCATACAAAGTTATCTATCGACGTAGAATAATATTTTCCCATCTGACCAATACTAACAACTGTTCCAATTACGTATGCAAAGACAACATAATGCTAATAAAGATGATATTTGCAGAATCTGATTAAATTAAGAGGAAACCCAAATTCATGTTTCGTTTTTTAGGAAGCCTATCTTGGATTCAAAAGCAGTTGGATTGAAGTGATTAAATTCGAACACAAAATTTTGTATAAAATTATATACTTTGCGTAAAATTTATACAAATAAAGTATACAGGGTGTTTCATCAGCAGAGAATTTCTATATAACTCGTAAACAGTGACAGATAGGACAGAAGTTGTACAGGATGTTTTTTGTAACCTCAGTAGAACTTACAATTTGCTTTTTTTAAATACAATACCTCCAATTTTATTGCAAGATATAATATACTTTAGCGCTAAACTCATTAGTGTGTTTGCTGGGCGAAAGAAATAATATAATGCAGAGCTTTTATTCAGATACGTGGAACGTAACAGGTGGTGTGCCGCAGGGTTCGATACTGAGACCTACACTATTTCTGTTGTATGCAAACGATTTGAATGCTGTAATTGGTCAAATGCCTGCTGACGCAGTATGCCGACGACACTGGCTGTATTATCTCTGGCACTTTCGAACAAGTATCTAGTGCGTCAGCAACATGATTGCGTGGTGTGACTGTCAGGGGCTGATGTTGAACGGGGATAAAACGGAGCTAAATCAATTTAGGAATGGTCACTCCGATTGTCCTTGCAATCTCTACGTAAGGTATAATGGTAAATCGATCCCCGAAGCATCCTCCACAAAGTTTTTTGGTGTCGCAGTTGATTCTAATCTAAGATGGCGTAATCACTGCGTGAGCTTAATTGAACATATATCCAGAGCATTTTATGCTCTTAGAAATTTGCGGCATTGTTGTAACCCGGAAGCTTTAAGGTCATTTTACTTCGCTTGCGTGGAATCACGATTGCGCTATTGTATTGTCTTTCGGGGCTGCTCCTCACTATCGTGGCAGCTGTTTCTGATTCAGAAAAGAATTTTGAGATGCCTGGCTGGGGTTGGTCCCCGTGAGTCATGTCGCACGATTTTTAAACAATTTCGTATATTGACACTAACCTCGTTGTACATACTCGAAATATTAATGTTTTACAAGAAAAATCTGTCAAAATTTGTAAAAAACTGCGATATATATACTAATATGCAGACAAGGCCCAGAAACAACCTATCTGTACCTGCACACAACACTGCACTATTTGAGACGGGGCCGTATTACAGTGCGGTACAGTGTTTTAACAGGTTGCCTGTAGAAATCAAAACTATTGTAAACATGAAATCTTTTAAACGTGTTATTTTTGACTTTCTCTTAGAGAAATGTTTTTATAGCTTGAATGAGTTTTTAGCGTCATGACTTCTATATATATTGCTATGATATTTAAGGTATGGAATCTATTTTAAAGGCATTCACAACAAGGTTCTAGACTAAAGGAACAAGTAATTCAAAAAGTGAGGCGTGTACTCAGTTGCCTACTCTACAGGCGAATTATGAATTTGTTAAAGATAGTTATTTAAAAAGAATAATATTAGCATTAGGTGCTAAATATTGCTTTATTGTAATGTAAACTTTATTTTATATGTTAATTCAAACTGACCCGGTATCTTTTTATCTTCGTTATATTTTTGCTCAGAGAGATTTTTCAATCTCCGGGGTGTTTTGAGTTCAACGTTTGGCGTATTCCCCTCAATCTATAGAAAATAACGGTATTTTAATGTCGGTTAGCTTTATCTTTCAAAATTCAGGTTGGTCGACCTGTGTGATAACAATCGAAGGCTATTGACCGTTGAATATGATTTGAATTCTCATTCTGTTGGTGGCGACCAGACACGACGGTTGTCTTAATTTTCCTGTAATGTTTTTTGCCACAATTTAAAAAAAATTATCAAAGTTCCAAGAAGTTTTACCTAAAAAAAGTATCGGTACAAATCCTGTTTGTTAAATCCATATCGAATACCTGAATTTGCCAAGAAAATATCCTATAAATATCCTACGAAGACTTCCCGACCAGATAGCCTTTTCCATGCCTTCGACCGAGACCGGGGCCCCCTCTAACTGAACCATCTTCTCCAGCACAAGAGTTTGCCAGCGTCGTGTCCTTTCACGTTAGTATCTCCTTAGAATCACCTCACCTAAAACAGAACGGAATTAATTCAGTTCCCTTTCAATTTTAATCAGAAACTTATATTTTTGTGTAAATTATTTCACCATACGATAATTTGGGGGTTAGTTTATAAGAACCGCCATTTAGTTTAGTATTTTAGTAAATTTTGTATGTAAGGGTTGTACAAAAATATCACCGAATTTGATATTTGATAAAATAGCTATCTTTAACAAATAAATATAATAATAGATTATCGTTTGCTATAAAAATGTTAGTATTTGCCGTTTACAGATAGATGGCGCCGTTATTTATTTGATATTTAATTTATTATATGACGTTTCCATAACCTCATTAGTTTTAAAATGCCAGGAGAGTTTGAAGACGTGTTTTTGTATTAAAGATTGTCTTATATAGTATTTTCTGTTTCCATTTTACGTACCTTTTTAATCATTAGAGTCTCAATTGATAAGGAAACATAGCATTTGGGTAAATAAATAAAGATTTAAGCTTGTTTTGGTTTGAAACGTTGTTTTTTATTTGTACAGTAAGTGTTTACATCGATTTTCGATAGTTACTTATATCAAAATTTAATAAACCGAGAAACGGCTTTGAGGGTGCGCCTGTTAGGTGAGATTATTAATTATTTTAACCCTAAAATAAACAATAACCAATTGCTCCTACTAAGATCATTACTACTAGAAAAATTAAAATCATTTGGGATCTACGGTGTTGCTTATGACCTATTTCATTTATTTTTAGATAATAAAAAAGCAGTAATAAATGTTAAAGAGAAAGATAGCACAAATGTAACCATAAATTTAGATTGTGGCATTCCTCAGGGTTCAATACTAGGTCCAACCCTTTTCATTATATATGTTAATGATTTGGGGCAAACGTTATCTAACTGTACGTTGTCACAATATGCTGACGATACTAGTTGCATATTAAAGTCATCTTCAATTGAAAACGCTTCACGTTTAGCCGCAAAATTAGTGAATGACATGAGTTACTGGTGTAGTGATAATGATAACGGTGACAAGACATGTATTTTAACATTCTCGCTAACAGTCAGAGAGAGGGGGGGGGGTGTAGTTTATATGTGCCTTGTGATGGTAGATCCATACCTGAAAGACAGAATATTATATTTCTAGGTCTGATAGTAGATAAAAATTTAAAATCTCATGGTCATTGCAAAATGTTAATAAGTAAACTCACTTCAGCACTTTACGGGCTTAGATGCTTGAGAAACACCGTCATTCGTTCGCTCCTACAATTTTATTTTGTGTATGTGGAGTCTCGTCTTCGACATGGACTTATTTTTTGGGGTGCAGTGGCTGGCGCAAGAAAGGTATTTCTCTTTCAAGAAAAAATTATTCGTTATATGTTGAGTGTGTCGTCGTTTGTTTCTTGTCGTTTATTACCGTTTGAACAACTTGGTATTCTGCCATTAGCCTCCTTGTACATATATCAAATATTAGTGTTTTTAAAAAATAATGAACATAATTTTAAGAGGAACTCAGACATTTACAAAAACATGACAACGCGCAGCAGATATAATAAAAATGTACCATTGTACAATACAGCGGCTTTCGAATTATGCCCTGAATATAAAGAAATCATACTATATAATAAATTACCAAAAACTATAAAAAACTGCAACCCGTACTTCTGAGTTCAAATTTAAATTAAAGCAATATCTAAGCGTTCATAACTTTATAATATTCAGGAATATTTAGATTTTCAATCCTAAAATATGCTTACATTTAAATTTTTACTTATATTTTATTTATATTAGTTTTAGGATTTTATCGATTGTATTGTATTGACAATGTCCATGCTCTGTCTTAGAGCTACGACAATGTATTATTATTATTATTATTATTATTATTATTATTATTATTATTATTATTATTATTATTATTATTATTATTATTATTATTATTATTATTATTATTATTATTATTATTATTATTCTAAGAGATCTTATAAGTAATTTCTGAGAAAAAAAAAATACTGAATTTTCCACCCTTATGCTAATCCACCCCACTAGCATAAGGGTGGAAAATCGATTGAGCTAATTTTTGGTATTTACAGTATGTGTGGTGGTAGTACTCATTTCCTTTAATTTCAGCCCGAGAGGTTTAGGGGCGCTTTTGAATGGCTTATCGGCGCAGAGTCTTTCTTTATATCTTTCACTGCCATCTGTCGGGTTCGAAGAAACTAAAGAACGCGGTTTTCGTTTTAGCTGCTTAAGTGTTTCTAAGGTGGTTAGGCTCTTACGATTTTAAACTAAATTGTACAAATATCAAAAGAAAAGCCGACCTACTACAAAGGTGTCTTTTAAATTGTCTGAAGCCCATTACCAGGAACAATTTTATTTGCATACAAAATGTTTTATTCGAAACAAAGAGAATGTTTATATTAATTTACATTAATGATTCCAAGCTCATATTTAAATTCTACATGAAAATACTTCTTTTTTATAATATCAGCATTTCTCAATTTTTATTTTTTTTTGTTTTAAAAAAGTATTTAACATATTACCTGACAAAATCTACCTATGCCGTGGAATACCCTGTATTCCATGTAATTTTTCTTATCACAGATTAAAAATGAATCGATCGACTGACAATTTTATTAAACAATCTTTAAACACTTAATAGCGTTGTTAAACCCGTCATTCGCACACCTTTCAGCTAAACAGAATAATATTGACACAATTTCCTTCTTCATTGCTCTTCCACCTTTTACTAATAATATATTTTGCCTCAGCAATCGATCAAGGCGGGCACAATGGAAAATGGGGCGAGACGACGGCTCTGTGTTTTAATACGGTAACAATTTTACGAGCAATTTCGCAGACTGACAGCTATATAATTACTGTCAAAAGCTCGTGGGACAATGGATACGGCCCTTGCGAGCGGACGCGACGTGCCGGCAGTAGGAGATCGGATCGTGTTAGGTCCCGTAGGCCTAAATTTATAATGATCTCATTCCGTCGCTGGGGAAAATCACGGTAACTTGATCCGTTAAACGGAAGCAACGCCGCCGATGTAATGGAACGGGTTCTAATGCTGTTTGAATTGGAATTTGATTTTAAACCTTTCAGAGTGGTCATGGCCGACTATGATCTAATACACAGATCACCTAAGAATAGATGTTGAACTCCTGATAGCCGAAATCCTGTGCATCTGGGAATTAGTTCGGTATTCAGACACCAACAGCGTTTTTTTTTTACCGCATTAATTTGAGAATGTAATTATTGGTCTTCAATTATTTATTATTGATAGGAGATAATTTATGGCCAAATAAAAACATGTTACATAAGGCACATTCTTTCATTCATGGATATCTAATTAATATATAAACAGAAAAACACTATAATCAATATACCTGTATTACCTATCGATGAATAAAAAAAAATACTCTTTAAACTTAGAATAAGACAAACTTAATGCTAAAACATTCGGAAAATGTGTATATAAAATCCCTACGAATATTAATTACTAGGTGTAACAATATCCTACCGAATTATATACACATTTTGGAGATGTTTCGACATTAAAAACAAAAGTCATCGTCGTCTCCTTCCAAGTAGGACTTACTCACATTAATGACGTGAACACTGCTCTCACTCAATTTTATGGCGTTTTGTACGATCTTGTTAATCGATTTGTGCCGCAAAAATGTCAAAATTAAATCCCGTTAAACTTGTCTAATAAGTTAACTACCGGTGATGACCTAATTCCCAATTTCCTTATTCGCGATTGCCGTTTTGTTTTTGCTTATCCTTTGAAAATTATTATTAACTTGTCTATTCGATCTGGTGTTTTCCCTTCCCTATGGAAACGTGCTAAAGTTTGCCCTATATTCAAAAAGGATGATTCAACACTTCTTTCAAATTATAAACCATTTCTATAATATAAACTTTGCGAAGATTTATGAAAAATATCTTTATACTTCCATTTATAACAATATGCGTGTGTATTTGCCTTCTGATCAGCATGGCTTTATTCCTGGTCGCTCCACTATTACTAATTTGGCTTGCATTAGTCAAGAGATAGGCGAGGTTCTTGATAGACGTGGACAATTAGATGTTATTTACACTGACTTCTCACGAGCCTTTGTTACTATAGACTATCAAATTCTACTACATAAAATAAGTTCTTTTGGTTTTGTTCCTCCAGTTATTAAACTCCTCTCGATTCTTATTTGAGTGAACGCAGATGTTACGTTTCTTATAATGGTTTCTCTTCCTACGAGTTCATTCCAAGCTCTGGAGTTCCTCAAGGCTCCAATTTAGGTCCTCTTCTATTCAACCTATTTATCAATGATTTACTACTTTCTCTTTCCTGCTCTGTTCTTGCCTATGCTGATGACGTTAAACTTTTGTCATCAAATTAGCACAGAAAATGACTCCCTTATCCTACCATCTAACCTTGATAAACTGGTAGCTTGGTGTCATCGATATAAGCTACATGTTAATATTAACAAATGTTACATATCGTCTTTCATTCGTATAGCATCACCTTTAACTTTTTCGTATCATATCGGTGACATTTGTCTTCAAGGAAAATCAGTTATTGCAGATTTTGGTGTTTTGTTCGATACCACATTCTCGTTTAAACATCATATCGCTAAGATTTGTTCCGAATCTTCAAAATCTTTGGGTTTTATAATGCGTATCTCTAAAAATTTCCAGAATATACACACGATAAAAACTTTATATAACACCTTTGTTCTTTCCAAACTTGAATACGCAGCGTTAATATGGTATCCTATCTATGCTAGTGAATATCTACAACTCGATCGTATCCATCGTAAATTCTTAAAATTTTTATCCTACAAACTGGATGGTGTCTATCTCCCAAGAGGTGTCCCTTCTACTAACCTCTTTACGCGTCATAATATGTCATCATTAACTTTGAGACGTGATTCATTGTGCCTAAAATTTTTAAATAAACTGTTAAACAATACCACAGATTGTCCTTTCCTCCTACAACGCATACCCTTCCTTGTTCCTCGTATCCCCTCTAGAAATCAGTGCTGTTACCGTATACCGACTGCTCGGACCAACTGTTTGCGAAGAACACCAATTTCTATTTTATGCTCCATTGGAAATAAATCTTAATTTCTTGTTATCTTGATATCGTTCTGTTTTGTATTTTTTTTGTATTGTATTCAGTCTTCATTTCATATTATTCTTTGTTATTATTTTTTTTTTATTTCATCTTTGCATGCAATATAACTTCACATGTTACCTCAATCTCATCTTACTTGTTTATTTATCATTTAAATTACCATTGTTTTTTTTTATCCTGTATTGGCTTGTAACCTGTTGGGACAATAAAGTTATATTATTATTACTATTATTAAAAAAGTAGACATGTTCTTGTTTAGCAATAAATTATCCACTTTTAACTCGAATATTCCCGTAGTTGGACAGCCATTTTGGTCGGCCCAATAAATAAGGACAAGGAGTACAGCTGTTGTAGGGACTGCCAACTTAATACGCTACGTAAACATTTAAAAAATAAAAATACTAACTTTCTGATTGTAGCGCTCCTCTTGTTTGGAGGTAGAACTGAGGGTTTGCAACTCGACTAAGTGCATTACTTTTCAATGCAAAATCAGGCTAGTTTACATGGCATAATCTAATACTTAAGAAAACATATTTTCAGCTTTATGTCACTTCTGGCATATAGAGTGTTGATGTCATGTCCAATGTATCATTGACGATTTTTATGGATCTAATGAATTTGCCGCATTTGTGTCGCTTTATCGAGAAGATGGCTGCATATGGTATTCGCGGCGTTCTGTCACAATGGTTTCTCTCCTACCTCACAGATAGGACTCAATTTGTTAATATATCTTTAGAACCCTAAATAAAAAGCAGAAGTTTTTTTTTTCTTCGCCTTTTTGCCTGTCAAAATTGGTGTTCCGCGCGGGTCAGTTTTAGGGCCGATTCTATTTTTATTTTTTATTAACGACATTTTAGTGTGAAATGTGTAAAAAAATATTGTATAGACACAGGTCATCGATTTAATTTTAATATCACTAAAATTTTGAAAAAAAAAAAACCAAGTTACAAAGCAAGACGTTTCATTGAGATGCTCCAAAATATTTATGTCCATTTAAACGATTTTTTGAACACTGTTTTGTTTGACCTATGTATATTTTTTCGCATTGATGACACGGTATATGATGACACAATATTACTTTATTTTTGTATTGGTGTTTCAGCTTTTAATTTGGTGTAAAGCATATTTAGTGTGTTTGTTGTCTTAAAAGTTCTGTCAATGTTATATTTTAGTAAAATATTTCTCAATTTTTCAGATAACTGCTTTACATAGGGATTGCTACCAATTTTTATGGTTGTTTTTTAGTAATGTGTGTGTTATTTTAGTTTTGGGAATTATAATGTTTATTTATATGTTTTTTAATTATTTTGTTAACAGAATTGGTAGGTTAATTATTTTTTTCCGAATTAATTTGATTTTATTTAATATTTTGAGTCTGTAGACAGGGCTAGTCAATTTAATAATAATAAATAATCAGTTAGAGTGATTACAAGGTTTTTTTATGGCTGATAGGTTGGGTAGAATTGAAATTTACACATCTTCCAGACGATGTCGATTTATTATACCACTGTGTAAATATACGTCCTTCTTGTTTGGAGTATCGCTATATGAGACGTTTCGAATTATCAAAAAAACATTTCACTGATTCAGACATTTGTCATTAAAACTTTATAACTTACTTCCTAACAAATAAAAAGATTTACATGGTAATAAATTTCAAACTACAATTAAAAAATAACTCATGTTATGAAATACCTGCATTTTAGTAAAAAACAGTATACTTTTCTTTGATGAAGTAAATTAATCACAATATTTGCTCCGACCAGTTATTATTAAGATTCTTAATAAACTCAACTATTCTTGAAACATTTACAATTTTTCTTGACCTTTTGGCGTTTATAATATGTTCAAGTATATTTAGATGCCCTATTAATTTCGATATAGGAACAAGAACCATGATATTCAGTGTTACAACACCAACCACTAGATCACATAAACTGACAAGAAATATGTGTTTAATCAACGCAAAAGCATTTATGTTCTCGCTGCACACATTTTTCGGTGCTACTTATTGAGAACATTTCGTATAATAATAATAATAATCATAAAAAATACATACGGCTGTATTTGCAAGCGAGAAAAATTATGGGTGCAATTTAAAAAAATAAAGTTGGAGAGTGGGGTAAAAGGCTATTTATACGGGGTGTGTTATAATGGCAGAATTTGAAGTACAATGTCGTCTCATTTCCACTAGATTTTACTGCAACTTTTTATCTCTGTTTGTTTCCGAGTAAATGCGTGGGAAAATAGATGTGTATAACCTTAAACCACTCGAATGTTAAAATTAATTACGCAAAATGTTGTTTACTCAATCTGCAATGATAATGGAAAAGAGATGTGGGACACATTGTATATAACTACAAAAATTTCTTGAATAAATCAATTATTGGCTGAAACAGCAAAGTTCTTATTATTTATAAACATATATACTGCTGTGTTTCATAAGAGGGCAACCATCAACCATATTGAAATGTAATTATTATTTTGTTTGTAAGTCCAGTATAATTTCGATTAAATCGTATTAGTAGTCATGGAAGTTGAATATAATTTATCGTCTGACAACTGTACGATAGCCTCGTATCCTAGGTATCTATTTTAATTGAATGGGGTAGTGACTCAATGTAATTCGTTGAAAGAAAATGTATGAAATCCTTGGTAACGTGTGGGTTGTTATGGATGATAAAAAAAGTCTTAAAAAAACTGTCATTTCTTATCAAATATAAATGAATTAAACCATATTGCGGGGGTATATCTGGTATCGAAGGAGATAAATTCACAAATTTGGTGTTTACTATATCTGTGTGCATGTGTTTGCTGTTCCGAGTCTAATCATACATCCTGAATGTAACGAAGGAGGTGAATATACGAGCGAATCTGGATTATCACTACAAGGAAATCAGATTCGGAGGTACTCTGGCGTCTGTATGAACCGATAAACGAGGTATCTGGTCAAAACATTGTTTAAATTATTATATAAATGAATGTATAACTTCTATAATATTTTGAGGTTATTTTTTCGTATGAGATTAAAATTCTGAGCTTTTATAAGTTGGCAAACGTGGTTGGTGGTTTTCTATTCTCTTATGATAGCGCGGGATATTTTAAAAGTTCCTTTTTTTGAATTAAAGAATCTAAATTATACTGGATAACTGATAATACTTGTTTGAATATTCCAAATAACTATACTCAGCTTGAGTAAGAGTTCTCATTCTATTTATTTGTTTCTGATATAAACTTATTAATAAATCATACATGTTATTAATGATTGCACTTTTTATTAATGGAATTGTATTGTGTCTATCATTGTAGGAAGGTATCTGCAAAGAAAAGGCAGATCTAATTAGAAAGTTATGTATTTATTTTGCTTTTCCGTAAAAAAAACATTAGTCGGGAAAATCACAATAATACATAATAAATTTAGAAATAAAAATCATATTTTGTACTTTATTTTCATAGCTGAAAAATAAACTATGTTACAACGTATTTTGTGTAGAAACTTTTGGTACATGCCATGTCGTCATGCGTCAATCTACACCTGCCAACGACATCCCAAAACTCATTTTGACCTTCCCCTAGGCACATGTTAAATATTCATAGAATCATAGAGAGAGGAATAGGTACTAATTTTGTTCCGCCGTTAATACTATTTTCCTTACTTTTACTACGTTATCCAACCGCCTCCCTCGATCGCGCACATGTTATTAAAGTTCAGTTAGGGGTGGTTGCGGACAATACTCTCGCTACAACTCCCGCGGGGAAACTGTCGTCTCTGAAAGTGAATTGAATTCGAATGGGCTGCGACACGCAAATCGGCCGCATATAATTTTCCCCGTTGTTACTCGACGTTGTACACCGTCGTCCCACTCGCACGATTAATTTTTGATTTATAGGCGCACTATCGCCGGATTCGAGATAGAACGAAATTGATTTCGCAAAGCCCATGATTACATTCAACCCGATGACCGCGTTAGAGGTATACGGATTGAACCGGTGGGGCCCTCTTTAAAATATTTATACGAAAGATTAATTGTTCTGGCCCGTCCTCTGGCTGTTTGTCGCGCCAAATTCCGCGGAATAATTCATCGCTCTTTCGGATGCGCGCGCGGACGGATGCCGTTGTAATTGACATTCAACGTGATCTGGGCCGATATAAAAGTACGGTGCGTGGAAAATTTATGTTAAATTCGTTCTGGCGGATATTTATGGCCGCCGTAAATTATTTTTATTTGTATATTTATGTCCCGGAACGAACTGGAGGAGATCAATTTTAAATTTTAAATGAGGCGTGGCCGTATAGTAAATTACGAGGCGTATTTTTGGCAAGGGAATGCTGATTTCCGTTGATAGATATCGCGATGTATGAAGTACACACTCCTTTAAAAAAAAATTAAAAAACAAGGAATATCATTTATAGGCAAAGCAATACAGCGCCATCGAGGAAAAGCATAACTAGAGCAGACTATGAAATTGTAAGAATACGAAATTTTCACTGTCTACTTCACAGGAAATAATAGTCTATTTTCGTTTAAAGACTCGCGTAATTAAGATAATATGGTATTACTTTGTATATTATCTGCTTCATTGTTTATTGTATGTTACAAATGCTGATCAGCGGTTCCCACGTTACTATCGAGTAGGGCGTTTGAAGATCAGAAAAATAACGCCTTCGGTTATACTTGCGCCCTCCTGTAAAGAGAGGCCGAACTAGTTATCGGTGCAAAATGACGTCACAATCAAAGTTTATAAAAACCCTTTCCATTGCTGTTTTCAATTAATTGGTTCGTGGATTTCGTTTCAACTAAAATAAAAGCACGCGCCTCCTTTTCGTTCGGGCGTTTCTAAATCTTGAAAAATAAAACTTCTCTTCTTAAAATTTTGCAATCAAAATAAGCCTAAAAATTCGAGAACAGGAAGCAAAAGCTTTCCTCGAGAAGTGTTTAGTGATTTTGTGTTAAATTCGTTTAAATTTCCCCCATTTCTTGGCTTAAATTTTTGTGAGCGTTGTGTAAATTTTTGTGTCCTATAATTTGGATTACCGGTAAAATGTTCAAAATTCCTGCTTAAAACTAACCAAAGCAATACGTAAAAACTGTAACTCGTTCGCTCTTTCTCTCTCTCTCTCTCTCCCTTAATAAATAAATAATTTGTAAGTCAAAATTACTAGAATTTAAGTTAATCAATAATATCAAGAGAAGCTTAAAAGTTCATTTAAAAAGTTGAGTTTCGTTTTGTCTTCTGCTTGTTATTTTATTAAATTTGTAGATTGTTAGCTTAACTTAATTGTCACAAAATTTATTCAATATATTAGTGTAGAAAGTAAACATTCTATTATTTCACCATACCAAACTCGAAAGAAGTTTATTTGGTACCCATAGTAAGGGGTTGGAGAGGAAGTTATCATCGGTAAGAGAAAGCCGACGAGGTGGGTAAATCAGCAATCTTTAGGCTAACTAACGGCCCTGCTTCGACTGACGGAGGAAAACACCGTTGGGAAACAACTAAACCCATTCGCTACCGAACAAAAAGTTTGTTTCTCAGCGGTGGCTCGCCGGTCAAAAGAGCAGGAGGGGTTATCTGTGAGACGGAATTTGGCTTTGTCTGGACTGGCCATCCCAAAAGTTTCCAGACAAGAAAACCCGTTCCGTTACAAAATATAAATATTCTGGGTAGGTTCTTTAGCCACTTACATTAGTCACATAATGACACTTGACATTTTCATTGAAAATAAAAGTTTTTCTATTTCGGTATCCTAATGAAGCCATTGCACAATCGAAAACAGTGCTATAGTTAAGTTCATTATGACACTGTTGCCAGTATCATTTTTAATTTTGGGGTTGGTACATGACTGAATATAATAAGTGATTACCATGTTCATTGCACAAAAGAACAAGACGTTTCATTGAAATGGTACAAAATGCTGTTAATGACAGAATAGAAATCCAAAACTTATTCAAAATTTATTTTCCGATAATTAAACATTTTTAAATTCTTAACATAATTTTATTTTCAAGATTGCTTATATAGTTTTTCTTTCATCTAGTTATAAAACAAAACTTAAATATAAATATATATATTATATTACTACAGTAAATTAAAAAAAAAAAAACATACTTTTTCATAGACTAGCACAATTAGGTATAAGGAGTAGTTAGTTGTACTTTGACGACAATTTTAATATGTTGTGTCGTCCATACTCGTTTTTAAAAAAGTGTAACCTGTGATTCAATTAATAATAATTTTAATTGTATAAAATTATGTGATAAGAAGGCATTGGAAAAGTAAACTAAGCGAGTTTTTGCATTTTTAGTTTTACTTTAGTGAATAATAACATAAATGCTTATTAAATTGTAATTGCAAAATAACTTATACATTTGAAAAAGACGAATTTCCGTTCGCAACGTTAGAAAACAATGTAAATTTGAATTAAGAAGAATTAAACATATGGCAACTGAACTCAAGAATTTTATTTAAAACTTTAAACCCTATTTGGCCATGAAAGCAAGATTATTAGAATTCATATTGTTCTTAATGTATATTAAATATTGAAGAATGTAGTACATATAGTTAACATTTGTAGTTTTCGGTTCGTATTTTTAATTATCTTAATTGCTCTTATCTGCAAAATTAACACCTCTCTCTGATGTGATGCACCCCCCTGTCTCACCTCCCGCAACAAAAGGATCCCGTAACTTATTAGTGAATGGAATCAACTAACGCCAACTAAATATACAGGCTTCCGCCATGGAATGGGGATATCGGGAGGATTAGACGATATGCGCACGGGATGCTGATGCGTAAAGGTATACCGCGGGAGCCAGGCAAACTCCAGACAGCTAGATACGTCGTTATATGCATGAAGCACAGGCTTCTGTTCATAATAAATATGCATATAATATTCGCTGTTCTCGGAGTATCTCCCACCCTGTGTACTGGGTCTGAATGATGGCAATGAATAAACCAAAATATGTCATGAACAAGGCTTCAAAGTTAATGAACGAAGTCAAATTTTCCTCTTCAAATGTATATAACTGTAGATAAACGACTTTGTATCAATGTGAGACCTCCCACATACATATATCAATCAAACCGTCAAGTAAAAGACCAAGATACTTGATCGGATCGCTCATTTTGATATAAATCTTACAATGACTCTCCTGATACAAGCTTGTGTTCGTATTACAACAAACGTCATTTTAATATTCTATTTTTTACTGCATGCGTGGATCCCATTTTATTGATATTATTTGAACATACAAAGGAGATTGCCGGATAACAATATTGATTTTAAATATTAACTGATGCAATATTTTGAAACCATCAATATAAATGTTGCCGATTTAACAATTAAAACAGACAATTACAATGTTACAATACGACAGACGTGAATAGAAATGTAAAGATGCATTGTACATTAGTTGTTTAGCTCGATATCTCAACCCCTTCCGTTTATTGAGGTCAACTAACATCAATAAATTACCTAATCATAACGCTACCCAAATTATACAGTAACAATATAGACAGCAATTCCATACAAACTTACAACTGTATTAACAAAATTGGGTTCAGTTAGAACCCCCTATTTACTAACAGGAATAATTTCCTTCTAATTAAATCTACCTTCCATTTATTATACCGTTTCCCAAATAAGCAAACTATTTAGGGAATAATTTATTCATTCACGCATCCGAAAAGAGACAGACGGGCACAGTGGGATCAGAAATCATTAGTTACCCTTTCTTTGGCTTGTAGTTAGAGAAATAACGAACGGAAAGAATTTACTCTGATCTGTAATTTGGACGGTTTAAAGTCCTTTTTGATGTTTCAAATGGGTATTTAGAATTTCGTGCGCGGGAGGTATTTGTTCCGCTATAAATTTGTTCTGAAATCACATGGAAAATTTATGTTATTTTTTTTTTTCGCCGTTTTGTATAGTCGACACACGAAAGTATAAAGTTTGAATAATATATATCTTCTCTTCCGGTTGTTGTAATGGTTTCCGTGTACTTTCTGATGTATATATGTATGTGGCACACATCAACTCTTGTTGCTGTTCTCCTTTGGAGATATAAAAGTAGACATTGTAAATATTTGAAGGAGAATTTTATTTAATCTTTTAGTAAAGTCATGCGTTTTCTTGGCTTATATTTGTCATATTGTTTGTTCCATTAAGAAATGTAATATCAAAGTGGATTTAGAGTGGAGACTAAACTATGGTATCAACTTATTTTTTGCTCCAATCATGACTTAGTGATTAGTTATTAGCGAGGGATTTTTTTTTTTGTGAGAGGGGAAACTATCCAGGAACCTAGGACTGAGTAGTGTCGGATTGCTACCAACTAAAAACCCCTCTCATTCGAAGAGATATTGTTCCTTCCCGGAACCGCATAAGCATTATATCAGGGAGGAATATTTCGATAAGTTGGTCGGATTATCACAATTAAATATCTTATTCTATCATCTCTCTTTAATCACTAACAAATTTTGAATTAAATATCTCAGTAAGCTTCTATTTTATTATGGACGAGGTGGAAGAAGATCTGAAGGAATGGAAGTCAAATCTAGATGGAAGATTTTGGTGCAGGATCGCAAGAGATGGAAGGAAATAGGGATGAAAGCAAGAGAGATCGTCTGGATGGTTTAAGGTCAATGATCTGATTCGGCCAATAAGAATCTTAAAACTCTAACGAGCGGCGAAGCTCTGTACGGGGCGTGGAGTCATATATATAAGCTTCTATCTTATTCTTCCACCTCCTTCTTCTTAGTCACTAGCAAATATTGAATGTAAGCTGTTATTAACTGCCAATTTTCAGAATTTTCAGGAATAAGGGGTCCAAATTGTCCATAAGGTGTTTCCCTATGAAAATGCCACCTCTCGCATTCAAAATCTTGTGGAATACATCATCCCTTGGTGAATCCAGATAAAGACATACAGGGCTCCCTACTTTTCTCGTCCGGTAAAAGTAGTCTTGACAATACACATGCGCGGTAAGAATCTGCGTGATATTGTAATTAACCTCACCATGTGTGCGATCTCCCCCTGTTTAAAATATCGGGAATTAACCTTGTTGTCCATATACCAACAATTTCTGATGACCAGCACATCTACCATTTTTCTCTTATCACCTTATAAGCCTCTCTCTTTCTTGCAACTACTCCTGTTAGTAATTTTCTCTCATACATCACCTTTCTCTCCTTAGCCAACATATCTATGGGGGTCATACTTGCTATCAGCAGAACTGCAGCATCTGACACGCTTCTATATGAACTAGTTATTCGCAGTGATCCTCTCTTTCGAACCTCTGCCAAAATCTTCTATATTTCCGATGATTTAAAGCATCTGCCAAAATTTCGCTGTCGTACGATAATATAGTGTCTACTACCGCCAGCAGAATACGACGCTTACCTGCAGCAGGGCCACCCACATTATGCATTAGCCGACTCAAAGCTGTCACTATATTGTTTGCCTTTTTTGAAAAAAAGGCAAATGATACCAAACAGTCAACTTCCTGTCTAAATAAATTCCTAGATTTTCACAGCAGATTTAACAGTCATAATCTCATTGTCGTTAGTCTTTAGTCTCATTCTGCATTAGTCGACTCAAAGCTGCCACTATATTGTTCGCCTTTTTTGAGATAGAAGAGAAATGATACCAAAACGTCCACTTCCTGTATAAATAAATTCCTAGATTTTCACAGCAGATTTTACAGTCATGATCTCATTGTCGTTAGTCTTTAGTCTCATTCTGCATTAGTCGACTCAAAGCTGCCACTATATTGTTTGCCTTTTCTTGTGACAGAAGACAAATGATACCAAAAAGTCACCTTTTTGTCTAAATAAATTCCCAGATTTTCACAGCAGAGTTAGCAGTCACTGTCTCATTTTCTACTTTAAAATCAACAGAAGGATCAATCTTTTCCTTGTTTAAAGGA
Organism: Protaetia brevitarsis; assembly: GCA_004143645.1. Lineage (NCBI taxonomy): Eukaryota > Metazoa > Arthropoda > Insecta > Coleoptera > Scarabaeidae > Protaetia > Protaetia brevitarsis. The sequence goes on along the minus strand of RXPK01000455.1, from coordinate 65,212 downwards.
CAACTTCCATCTTGTGTGTGGCTAATTTTAAACCACGTTCATTCATCCATCCAATGACTCGTCTCATTACTTGATTTAATTTTATCTGAGCAACTTCCGTATTCCTAGCAGTGATTATGGCAGCAATATCATCCGCATATGCAACTAAATAATTCAAGTACACACTGAATGTTCCATAGATTGGGTTCCAAAATCGATTCTTGGGCAACTCCCCCAGTAACCTTCCTCGAGCTCCATCCTCTAATGGTTTGATATTCAATTCGCGATCGCGTAAATAATTTCGCAATATAAGATAGAAAATAGCTGGGACATTGAAACTATCTCCTAAAGCTTCTTAAATCTTCTTTAGAAAGGGATAGCATCCGCTATCCATGGTTCGATTAATCGACCTGTCCACTGCGACCACAAGAAGTTATTGAAGAGCGGATGTTACCTTAAGGGAACAAGTTCAGCCCCTTAAGGTAGCTCAGTATCTTGCTGATTGATTGTTTTTAGACCTTTTAGGAAAAGGTCAACCTTCCCAAAAGTTACATACATGATTCTTGTAGCAATGGCAGAAAATATGTTCAATTGTCTCCTCGTCTTCTGAAGTTCTACAGTTGGCATTCAATCTTATCGGAGAGTCAGATTCTGTGTGAATGCTATCTGAATTTGCAGTCGCCTGTAAAGACAGAAACAATTACTTTCAGACTTTTACGAGCTCAAACACTTCCTTAGTTCAGACGTGATTAGGTGAGATACACTCTTTCGCATGTATCAACCAGTGTTGGGCAATTCCTGATTTACCCAGAATTTGATTTGCTTTTCAGCTACTGTAGGTGGTATACCAATTTTTTGACCAAGCTGTTTGCTTCCTCATTTCCGATGATAAATGGATTCCCAGGTACCAAAATTAGAGATAGATAATTAGCCATAGTTAATGTATTTCTTGTTGCATTTATGTGCGGAATAGTTGTCCAAGCTAGTACTAGATCTGCTTAGACTGTCCTGATTAGCTGTTCAGGCTATAACTACAATTGTTCAGACTGTTCCTAGAGCTGTTAAAGCTTCTACTAAAGCTATTAGCTATATAGGTTATGTGTACAATTGTTCGAACTATTTCTGGATAGATTCCTAGGTTTTCAAGGATTTCATCAGGCTGCTTTGCTTTTAGGAGCTTTCAACAGCTGTACCATATGTATGTATGTATGTATGTAAGTAAAAGGGTGGTGTTACACTGCGACCTAAAAGATCTATTGTGTCCCCTATTCTTGCTGCTTTACAGCTGGCCTTCCAGTCCTATTCCTTTTAGAAAGTGTAGGATGTCAGAGGGCCCCAGTCTAGGTAAGTCTCCCTCTTCGATTTCACATGCTCCCAGGTGAAATGCCCTCGAGTTGCACAGTGCTACGCAGTTTGTGAGGAGATGGATGGGTGTTTCATCCTGTTCCCCACAGAATCTGCATTCAGGATCTTTTTCCAATCCAAGCTTAGTCAGATGTCCTTTCAGTCTACAATGGCCTGAAAGTATTCCTGTTAAAATGCGAACTTTGTTCTTACTCAGGTTGATGCATTCTGTAAACCTCTTCTGGTTATAAGTTCCCAGAAGAATTTTACTTTGCCTCATTCCCTGCAGATTTTCCCAATAACTGGATTTTCTCTGCTCCATTTCTATTTTTAGTTTCTTCAGTATTGTACTGCTACTTAACCCGCAGAAGGGTTCAGGCCCTACAAAAGGCATTCCAGCCCTTTTTTTGCGAGGTTATCCGTTATTTCGTTTCCTTCCACTCCTGTGTGAACCGGAACCCACAGGAGGGTTACTTTATTTCTTTTGCCTAGCTCATTTAGTTTCCCTAGGCATTCCCAGACCATCTTGGAGCTGATTTCATATGAGCTCAGCGCCTTGATGGCTGCTTGACTATCAGACATGATGATAATCTCCTGCTTCCGATAGTTCCTATCCATATTGAACTGAACACATCTTCCAATAGCGTGTATTTCCGCCTGAAATATACTTGGGTATTTTCCCAAGCTTTCGAAATATGTAGTTCTAGGCCCATATATTCCTATTCCAGTTCCTTCTGCCGTTTTGGAGCCATCAGTATACCATTTGATGGCATTTCTATTCAAGTTCAAGATGGTGTTATGATCCCACTCGCTCCTGTTACTTAGGTTTGTGGTGAATTCCTTCACAAAGCTAAATTCTTTTAACATATCATCCCGGGGCATATCCCAGGTTTGATCATCGTCGGGAGATTGAGGCCTATGCCTAATCATTCCTTCCAACAGCTGTACCATAGGAACATGGGGAATGTCAAGTTGCCACATCTGACGTATGGTAAGGTTTCTTGCTACTTTCCATCAGCCATCATATTGTCATAAATAGATAGGTGGGTAGTGAAGGAGGTGTAAATACACATTAGGATCCCTACGCTAAGTCGTATTGGATTTAGGGCCAGAACGCTGATGGTTAGGTGTGAATATATTTCAATACACAATCCATTCTTTTGTAAAAACTGATCTTATTATTATACATTATTTATCTCTTGTAAGTAGGGAATAATATTTAAGGAGAAGGATGGTTTCTTGAGATGATATATCAATGACTAAATTCAAACAATATACAAAAAAAAGTGCAAAAACATAAGGTTCATTTGAATTGTACTAAGGAAGGTTACTATAATGTTGCATCTGTTGTACCTTCTGATGGCTTAGCTAATAACCAATCGAAATGTCGTTAAAATTAGATTGCTATTTTATATATACCACACGAAGTATGTTTATATTGAATCACTACGCACAGAAAATGACGTCCTTTAAATGTATATTTAAGACAGTAGGTACAGTGTTGTATGTTTAGCGTTCGAACACGTTGTTAAAATGATCACGTAGGGAGAGGCAGTAAACGCTGGTGGAGTTGTTTAGCTGATATTGTGCCACAGGTTTTTTTTTAATCTGTCAATGTTTTGAATACAAATTGTTCTTTAAATATTCAAGCATTGAAACGCTTCCACTAGTGAAGATCTATTTCCAAAGCAAACACAGCCTTTCCTTTACCCACACTTAAGCAAACGAAATTTTGATATATACCAACGCCAACTGGAAGGGTTGCTTTCCCTTCCACAACCGCCAACACTCCAGAAGATTAATTTAGTACGGAGTCGAAACAATAAAGTAACAAGTTGGTAAATCCACCGCCGCCAGAACGGCACGCACTTCCAGAATGATATACGTCTTCCAAAAAACTAAAACAAGACTTTTCCTTTCTCCGTTGCTCCCCGGATATTTATCTTATTTCTAAAACTGTCCTCGCTTGCGCTCGACTCGTCTTCGATTCGATCCTTGGCCACCTGATACTTCTTTCGGTACGCGCTCTAAGTTATTACTGGGAGATCTGGCGACAAGATACTTTTGAAATGGGTGGGGTATGCGTTTGGAAAGGGATAATACTTTTCGAAAACTTTCGGGCGCAATTGTGAAATATTGCTGTTTAATACTGTTTTAGGCGTTGGTGGAGATGAAGTTCCGGCATTCGGGGAAATCTTTCAAGGCTTAAATATTGCTTAAACGATTCCACTGTTTCTACAATGCAAAAAAAAGGGTTGTTCATAATAGTAAATGAATCTACTATGTATACCAGGGCTTTTTAAAACTTGAAGTCCTTTTAAATGTTGATGTGATATTATTTTTAATGAAAAATCACAATTTTATTGGCTTAAAGCAATGCCTTTATTAGCAAATGGTGTTATACTATTCCGTAATGGTTTAATTACGAATAAATCTATATTACTATTACCTTTACCCACGCGTACAAATTAAAACACAAAGCTCTGCGCGTTGGAGTGGAAGAAAGCTATGGACTACAGTCCTCTCCAACATTCAACATAATTACTGGAAGGCATAATATATTTGCAATCGATAATTTCCACTCATATTCATTTACAATGTTTTATTATAATTTCCATATCATTTTATTTCACAATTACCTGTATCTACCTTTGGTTATACTACGAGAAAAGGTCCACGTTGAATGGTCGTTTGAAGCCCGAAATACCTTCAATTGGGACCCTATTTTCTTTGTGCGCGGACTTGTGATTGACTTCAGTTGAGGCAATCTCCTGCCGAGGTAATGTAAATGATGTATTTCCTGTAAAAAGAAAATAGGTATTTAAATTAAAATATTTTTAAAAATGTCGTTTTATGGTTATGTTGTTTGTACTTTAAGGTTAATATCATTAATGGCAGATGTCTTTTGGTAACGGGAAAGAAGTTGTTAGATTAATTAAAAAAATAAGTTAGTATTTGTATTGGTTTACCATGGAAATTTGAATCCGAGTATATAAAACTTAAATTTTGTAACAAGTCATTCATACCTCACTAACAGGTTGCAAATAACAGAATGGCACACAAAAAGATCCCAACCTGGCCAAGTAAGATTTGGGGTTCCGCAAGGGTCCATTTTAGGCCCTCTGCTTTTTATCATTTATATGAGTGACCTCCCAGCTTCCATGCAGAATGTCGAAATATGCTTGTATGCCGATGACACATCCTTCCTAGTAACTGCAGTGGATCACACAACACTCGCACAAAAAAGCCGAAGAGCCGTCAACGATGCCAGAAACTGGTTTGAGGCAAATAAACTTAAAGTAAACGTGGCAAAAACACAACATCTCAACTTTTGTCCCCGCAGCAGTCAACCAGCTACAATAAAGTTCCTGGGTATTATTACAGATCAAAGCCTCAAATGGCATGGACACATAGAAGGATTGGCAACGAGACTCTCGTCCGCCCTATTCGCCATAAAACGGCTGACGCAAGTAGCTAACCATCGAGCAGCAAAGGTAGCATATTTTGCCAACTTTCATTCCGTCATGTGTTACGGCCTTATGTTTTGGGGGATGTCGGTTGAATCGGCCAGAATCTTCATTCTGCAAAAGAAGGGGATAAGATATCTTTGCGGCTTGGGTATGAAGGAGAGCGGCAGAACTCATTTCAAAAAATTAAAAATACTTGCTTTGGCGTCTACATTTGTGTTACATACAGTTGCATATGTACACCAAAATAAAGATGCATTTCCTTTAAATAATGACACTCACCACTACAATACTAGAACACGCGATGAATTGAGAATGCCTTATCACCGTCTTACTTGCTCCCAACAAGTAGTAAATTATTGGGGAAGCAAATTATATAATAAAGTACCAAAGAATCTTAAAGAGCTTCCAATCAATCATTTTAAAAAGAAAATAAAGGAAACGCTTATCAATCAAGAACCATACAGCATCGAGGAGTTCCTGGTAAATTAGTGTCCCTCCTTTCATTTGTGACTCCTTTTTTCTTTGTTTGTTTGTCTAATTTTGTTGTAAGTTTGTCATTTATTTCATATTTATATTTATATTGTATTTATCTTCACCATTGTAAATTATACAAAGTTTATTGATGGACTATATTTTCTGTAATATTTATTACAAATATATTTATTATTATTATTATTATTATTATTTACATATTGTAAGTTAAAAAATATAAATAATGAAAACAGACGTATAGCAGGAGTCAACAAATTTTGGACACGGAAGAACTAAATTCTCATTTTTTTTTTTTGTAAATGGGATAAAGACACTCTAAACCATTTAGATCGTTTTTATAATAACCTAAATGTTTATTTAATAAACAGTACAAAATTATAAAATTAAACATACAGGTATATTTTTTTACATTGTTCGTAGTGGAGAGAAAATAGTTTGTTAAAATAATCACAATGTTCCATATTTCTGCTGAGAATATTTACGCCCAAAGAACTTCCGGATGAAACATGCAATGAAAACCAATCACTGTGTGGTTACTGTAAACATATTACAACTTCTCTGAAGTTTACAGTAATCACAGTTAACATCGGCAGAAACACTGAACTGAGTTCATGATGATGATAGCTTTGCTATCGAAACGTACGTCCAGTTTAGTGCAGTTTGTGGTGAAGGGTTTAGGAGTAGTTTACAGCATTACCAGTACCACAGTTTGGAGTATTTTTGTTACTGTGTGATTAATTTGCTTTTTTCAGTTGCAATTTTTCGAACGTGACATATTTTTTGCTCCGTCTGTTGCAGTTTTTTCGGATCTGTAGAAGAGGTCTCATTAGCCGTAATTGAGACTGCTAAACCTAATGTAATGTATGCTGATCTCTCGTCCATAATTGGGCAAAATCAATAAAGTTGGAAGTGTTAAAATAGATACTTTCTAATTAGTTCGAAATAATAATAAATTAATTAATTTAAATAATCGATTTAGTACGTTTTAAATTATTTATCCCTCTACTGGTTTCATATAATTTGCTTTCGTCAGTTATATAAATAGAAATAATAAAAAAAAAAACAAATTAAAAAACTATAATATAAAAAAAAGATTAGTGCAGTGCCGCAGGCGTACCTTCTCCGACAATTGCACTTATTAATAAGCAAGATTACACTAATTTAATATCGTCAATTTGTTGCTCTATTATGTTTACAAATATTTTAGTGATTCCATCTTTTGTCAGCGGCGGCTGGTGCTTACGTTTTAAGAGGGCTATTATAATGATCTAATTTCCTCGTATAAGTTCGTAACATGTTCGTATTTCGGACGATAGCCCACGAACTTCAATCATTGTATTGGCCTTGCCTGTGACGTATGTACCAGCCATCATTGTCTCCTTTTATTGTTTTAGCAGATACTGAAGTGCTTTCAATTCCATTTAATATATTTACTTTCTGGTCAAAATCTTGGTAGTATCTTTTTGATACATCTATGAAACAACTTTTAATGTACTTGCCGTTTGTAAAAGGCTTTTATCTTTTGGAGATAATCTGACTGGCTGACTTTTAAATATCCACCTTGCATTCTGCGTTGTTTTTTACTTACAGCCATATTAGGATGTAACTTGAAAATAAATATCCATATTTAAAGTTCCTATAAATTTATCCTAAATAAAACCTACATTATCTTTATGTAAACGCATACTCAAAAAGAGTTTTGAAAATTAGAATTATAGCTAGAGAAACATCTTTTTGCAGTATATTGGTGCAATACAACGAACACATGCGTCTGGTATATGTTACTACACAGCTCACTAAAATTTTAGTCCCCTACATTGTTACATTGTATAATTGTTCAATAACTTCCCAAATATCGGCAGTACCCGGGGCATAAGAATATGTGATGTCCTTTTTTAATGGATGTCTTCGGGTTTTTTCATATGAAGAATATTTTTTGAAATGAAAGTAATCTTCTTATCAGTGGACTGTTTATCAACACGAAAAGCTGAAAGGTAAATAGTAAAAATTTTTGATTCTAGATCTAAATATCACTGGTGAGTACAATTTTTTTAGCAAACCATTTTGTAGTAAGAAATATTTTATTAAATTAAACAAACTTGTTGTCTATATACATGAACAAGCGAATTTTGTAAATTTTACAAGAAGCTGGTGTTAATAAAATTAATTGCGCAAAACATTTTGTGAAATTAAGAAGTCACAATAAAGGTGGTTTGAGGTTTAAACCTATAATTTCATATTTACATTTTTTACTTTTTTATTTTTGTTTTTATTCACTTGTTTGTGCGAACAAAAGTAAGAGTCTACGAAAATAGCATTAATATAAAATGAAAATGAAACTATAAAAGATTGAAGGAGCTTTACATACCTGAAAATTTGCATACATTCTTAAATTTTGAAAAACACTGATTTATTCGAGGATTTTTCAACATGTGCATAAACGAAAATCGCTTCTATTTATCTCGACTGCGCCCGCGAAATAAAGAAATAGGTAAAACTCGCTCCGTACTTCGCCCATTCAAAAGCACCGGAGCAACTCGAAAAACCGTCGTTCTCCAAAGCCGCATTTCGCATTGCCTCCTGCACTACCTCCGTCTGCCTTATCCTAATCAAAAATTCGCCTCACAAAGCAGAGATCGCGGAAAGGTAAGTTATTTATACAGTTTCTACGGAGAAATGCGCGTTTCACATATATATTGCGCGCTACGTACTTTTCTGGCGAAATGTGCAACTTGCATATCTCCAGCTACCGCTGACGACTGCATTATCGCAAGGCAAGGCGCAACCACTCACTCAAATCACTTCCCGGCGAAAAACCGGTACTGAATGTTCAACCTTTTGATAGTACTTATGCAGCCCCTGCACGTACTCTAAATAATTTAACCGTATTGGAGTCAAGTAGGCAGACGTTGATTGCTCGTCTTTGGATTAAACCTAAAATGCTTAGAAAAGGGGCATTCTCTTCGCGAAGATGAGGAGATAATGAATTGAAAATTACGCTTTCAAGTATCTAAAATAACAGCAATTTGTTCAAAGGAGCACTATTCAGATGATTTATTTGCAAATATATGAAATACAAATATAATGTAGGAATAGAAATGAACCAATACAGTAAAATGCAATAATTGTAGTAAATATCTTTTTTTTTGATGAAATTGATATAGTCGTTTATTGTTACGTTTGGAGTCAAGTTTCATACAAAATTTGAATGCCTTGTATTGTTTTAGTCAAACTCAACCCAAACATTTTTGAGGATTCAAAGGAATATATTTCTGTCTAGAAACACTGGTTTATCCTCAAAATGCATGTAACCCAAAAAGAATATAGTAAGTTACTTTTAATTTCAGTATTTTAAATCACCGTCCAATAAATAACATGGTTAATGAATTGCAATTTGAGGTATACACGTTACGAAGAGTATATATTATAATTAGGTACTTCTAATAATTATTATTTTGTTGTCAAATTATTATACTGTATTTATCATTATTTTTGTTACGGTTAAGGGTGTAATATTTTTTGTTGACATATCCTGTAACTTTATAAAAATCTGCAGGAGAAAGATTATTATTATTATTATCTTATATTGGTTCTCATTGATGAGCGGCTGTCTAGGCATAGCATTTAATGGAATGAGATGATATCCAGGCGTTCTTTCAGGGAGAGACTAGAATGTGCATACAGAAAAATGGATGTCACGTTGAACACAAATTAATTTTAATTTATATTCTATTGATGTTTCAGTTAGAAACGTGATATGATTGTGTACTATTATTGTCATTCCCTTATAAGAATGTGTAATGTACGTACTAATTTTATTGATTTTTTTTGTATGTAATCCATTATAAATTTTATACGGACGGGTGTATAAGTATGTGTAAATTGGTAAAATAATACAAAAAAAATATACGTTATTATTTAAAAAACAAATTAATGTTGGTTGCCATAGCAACGATATTATTCCTTGCTTTTGTCGGACTCACTATGTAAAAAAACAATAACTTCTTGTAGAAAGGAATGCACTTGATAAAATTTGAACATTTTGAACGGAGTTTCAAGCATATTCAACTATTTTCATTTTTCAAGTCATAATTTTAACTCAGTAAGAAAAAATTAAGATAGATATATGCATAAATTTATATTTTTGTATCAAAAACACTAAATTTCCCAACTTGCTCCGCAAATCGTCTCTCTTTTGCAAAACACCTAAACATTATTATACACATTAAAAAATTTAGGTAATTTTTCTTGGTGAAAATCAGTTTTTTTTTGATAATTTTCAGCACTGAATGGGAGTAAATGTACCGGAACTTAAGGAAAATAACGAAATGTTAGAAATTTTCTATAATATCTCTCAAGAAAAACTTAAAATTTAAAATTAAACTCTGTTACGCACTCAGCTACAATTTGAGCATGAAACATCCAAAACAACTTACATGCACATTGGAATTAATTCAGCATTATCTGTTAAAAGCTCACCCACACACTAAAAAATTTAGGTAATTTTTCTTGGTGAAAATCAGTTTTTTTTTTGATAATTTTCAGCACTGAATGGGAGTAAATGTACCGGAACTTAAGGAAAATAACGAAATGTTAAAAATTTTCTATAATATCTCTCAAGAAAAACTTAAAATTTAAAATCAAACTCTGTTACGCACTCAGCTACAATTTGAGCATGGAACATCCGAAACAACTTACATGCACATTGGAATTAATTCAGCATTATCTGTTAAAAGCTCACCCACACACTAAAAAATTTAGGTAATTTTTCTTGGTGAAAATCAGTTTTTTTTTTGATAATTTTCAGCACTGAATGGGAGTAAATGTACCGGAACTTAAGGAAAATAACGAAATGTTAAAAATTTTCTATAATATCTCTCAAGAAAAACTTAAAATTTAAAATCAAACTCTGTTACGCACTCAGCTACAATTTGAGCATGGAACATCCGAAACAACTTACATGCACATTGGAATTAATTCAGCATTATCTGTTAAAAGCTCACCCACACACTAAAAAATTTAGGTAATTTTTCTTGGTGAAAATCAGTTTTTTTTTTGATAATTTTCAGCACTGAATGGGAGTAAATGTACCGGAACTTAAGGAAAATAACGAAATGTTAAAAATTTTCTATAATATCTCTCAAGAAAAACTTAAAATTTAAAATCAAACTCTGTTACGCACTCAGCTACAATTTGAGCATGGAACATCCGAAACAACTTACATGCACATTGGAATTAATTCAGCATTATCTGTTAAAAGCTCACCCACATACTAAAAAATTAAGGTAATTTCTCTTGGTAAAAATCAGTTTTTTGGATAATGTTCCGCATTTATTGCGGATAAATGTGCAAAATGTTTTACGTGAATATTAATGGAAACATTTCCGTACCTTTAACATTGTAATATTACTAAGAAAAATATTAATATCTCCCAGGAAAAGCTTGACATTTTTCACAATTAGGAACAATTAGTTCCTAATTGTGTTAGTTAGTTAAGAATAATATTTTTTATTCAAATAAATTACCTTAACAGCAAAAAATTATTTGTTTTTATAGTACTTACGATTTTCTTCTTCTAAAGAAACTTTTTTATAACTTTTTTATACAAAGCCAGTACAGTTACGGATAAAGTAGTAGCAGATTTACGTCAAAATTGTATTGCAAAACTGTAAATCATCACGTCATGATATTCTAAACATATAATAACAAAGTTGTCTGGCCTATAGTAGCAAATACGTTAAACATACTTCACGAGTACAGAAATTGCCAGGAAGATGGTGCTTCTTCTATTTCACTACACTGTCTACACTAACTTTCCATACTCGATATAAGTTTTCTACGTGGCAGACATAGTTATCAAATATTTATCTATCACTTGTCAGATAAATATTTCTCAGAAGCTGTTATCGCAACTGTTGTCCAGTTACGTCCGTTGAACAGGTATCTGACGAGCAGTGGTTTTGGCAGCATTAGAAATGTTTGTATTTTGTTTCTCTTTTATGCGTTAAATTCTAATTAAATACACTTTACCAGGGCATTTTTATTTCGACGATATTTTCCTTTCTGTTAGGAAGAAAATCAGAAATACTGAACTGTTCTTTGTATTTTTAAACAAGTAAAAATTCTATGGAAATGATCACTACTTTAGAAATTTTACATGTGAATATTCCGGGTTACACGAAAAAAAACCTTCGAAAAATTACTTATGGTTAGAAATATTACTTCTAAAAGTAAAATACCTACACAGTTTTAGGGGTACAAAATTGTCCCAAAACCGTACAGGAATTTTACGAAATTTTTTTTTAGTGTGTACCTTAATTAAAAAATTATTTTCTCTGATGTATATTGTTAATTTTAGGTCACATTAAAATCGTGTGTAACATTCGGTTGATATTAGTATACATATGTTTCACCTTGCCAAGGATGTTCAGTGCTACTGGTCAACCTAATGTATTATACGGAGAAATTCGTATATATACTTAATAAGTAGGGAAATAATCGAATGATATTTCCATCTTAAATCCTCATTCAATTATTCTTCCACTTATTAAGTATATATACGTATTTCTCCGTATAATACATTAGGTTGACCAGTAGCACTGATAATCCTTGGTAAGGTGAAACAGATGTATGCTAGTATCAATCGAGTGTTACACACGTTATCAATGTTACCTAATTATTAATTAGCGTTAGTTAATTAACGCATGTATAGTGGCTTAAAGTCATCCTACAACTATTGTTATCCTTTGTAGATACATATTGTAGTTCCAGATCGACAATTTAGCAAAAATATTCACGTTAATAATGAGATTTCCATTTTAAATTCTCATTCAATTGTTCTTCCACTTATTGTTAATTTTATCATTTCAGATGAGAAAAGCATGAAATTTCTATTTGCTTACAAGTACATCAAAATTTTTAAGATTCGAGTTTCCATTGTGTGTTTATAGTGCTATTTATTTTATAGATTCGCAATTTTGATTTATATTCAAGAAATTTTGTGTTCTATGTAAATTTACAAAAAATAAAATATGACAAAACAGCTCCTGTATCCTTCCAAATCAGTTGAAAATGTACTCTTTAATTTACACCTCTGCTTGAATATTACGAGTTGTTTTACATTTCAAAATTCATTTATTCCAGAGATTGTGGGTTCACAAGTAATTTTTGCAACTATATAATAATAATAATAATAACTTTATTGACCCTTTAGGCTACAATAAATAACGTATAGATAGGGCAAGTCATAAAAACGGTGATGGTCAATACAACGGTTAATAAAGAAATAAAAATAACAATACTAAAAATACATAAAATACACAAAAACTGTTAACAATAAAACTATGTGCACAATGTGCTTCGAATTCTTTAAGATTATATGGACACTTTAAAATTAATAGTGTTTTAAGTTTTCGTTTAAAATCTGCTATAGTTTTGGATTCTCTCACATCCACCGGAAGCCTGTTAAAAATACTTGCACCTGCTATACAAGGAGATTTCAAATAAAATGAATGGTTTGGTTTAGCAAAAGTTAATTTATTATTATTTCTTGTATTATAATTATGATAGTCAGCATGTGTGTGAAAACAATTTTTAATTCCATATATATAGGTGAGTAGCTTATAAAGGTAAATGGACGTCAAGGTGAAGATGTTATGTTCGCGAAATACACCCCTACAGGACTGTCGATAAGATATGTTAAATATTATTCTAATTATACGTTTTTGAAGTATAAAAATCCTGTTTATGTCTTTCGCCTAACCCCAGACTTGTATGCCATACGAAAGCATTGAATATACATACGCATAATACACATTTAGAAGAGCGTCAATAGTAAAAATATTTTTCAAGTTAAAAATCATATAGCATGCCTTTTGAAGCCTGACACTGATTTGTTCGATCTGGGGCTCCCAGGTTAAAGTACTATCCAATATGGTATCCAGCAATTTGCATTCTGTAGAAGAAATTAGTGTTTGTCCATTATAATTTAAACAAGTTAGGCTTGGTGATCTGTATTTGTTACAAAATTCTGTAAGGATAGTTTTTTCTATGTTTAACCATCAGTTTATTAATTGCACACCATTTATTAAACTCTTCCAATGCTAAGGATATTTTGTAAGTAAAATGTGATTTGTCCGGATCGGATATTACGATACACGAGTCATCCGCGTATAGAAAGACTTTGCCTACAGTTATATATTCAGGAAGATCGTTAATGAACATGAGGAATATGAGGGGTCCCAAAGCGCTACCTTCAGGTGTCCCTGTATCAGAATCAAATTCTCTGGACTCTGACTCCCCTATCCTGACTACTATTTTACGGTTCGTAAGGAAAGATATTGTCCAGTGGTTCAGACTTCCACGAATACCTATGTTGTAAATTTTTTTTTGACATGAAATGTATATCTACTGAGTCAAAAGCTCTCGTAAGATCAAATAATATTACAGCAGTATAAAAACCCCTATCCATACTGTCACATATGTATTGTACACATTCAGCAGTCTCTGTCTCTGTAGAGTGACCAGGTCTAAAACCGTGCTGACTATTGGATATTAAATTATACTTTATAAGAAAATTATATATTTTATTAGCTAGTTACTATCTTTTCTATTATTTTAGAAAAGACACTTAAGATTGCAATGGGTCTGTATTTTCCCATATTTTGCGGATCATCCTTTTTGTGGATTGGAATAATTGCTGAGCGTTCCAGGGTAGAATTACATTTTACTTGTTATAATATCGTATTTTATTGTTTTCTACAATGCTGATCTGTATAAGAACGCAACACTATCACCAAGAAAGGATATATAATAAATCTTCTCACCATTCCGCAAATTGATTTTTATATATTGCGTATATCTGTAAAAGTTCTATTACTGAATGCTAAGGTTATCACTTCTTACGCCATGCTTCTCTCTGGCATTAACATAGAAAAGCTTACACACAATGCTTTCTTAGAGTTAAAATTTGACGCACAAATATACACATAAAGATTTGACTAACTGGAAATGAAAACATTCTACATATTCATTCCATTTAAGCCGGGCTGATAATAACCATAACTTTTCATTACCAAATTATTTATGTGCACCCAAAAGTTCAACTCAATTGAACGTAACTAATCCATTGTTATCACTGGCCGAAACAGCTCACACTAATTAATTCCGTAGCATTAAAGGAACCGTGAAACATTAACGGGATGAATAAACACTGACGTATAGTTTAATATATTTAAGCGATACTACTTACGGAGAATAGCTTCTTTTATAAGCGTTGATAATTGTCTTAATTTAAATTTCACGGGAAGCTTTGGTATTAATAAAATGACCTTTTTATTACTGTTGTTAATATATATTTTTTTCTTTCTTTCTTAAAAAGCGACACGGAGTAAGCTCAATAGCCTTAGGCTTGACGAATTTAGAATCTTAATACCACGGTATTAAAGTAAATATAAAGTTTTGAGGTGGTATAAAACTGCCTTAAGCTTAAAGGATAAAGTATCAAATATAAAAGAGAAAAACGCGGACAAAGGCTTGTTAATACCTCTTGCCGAGCGCACGAAATCCTAATTAGATTAATTAACGCGGCCTTTACCATCCACCGACCTACGGAAAGCAAATACCATTAACAATATAACCGATATGAAAATCGTATTTAGCCAAAAGGAGCTAGCAGATTGGAAGGGGCTGATCTGTTCGTATAATTCCTTATTTAAACAGAAGCCGGGCAAATTAAATACACCCAGGAAGAAAGACCACGGAAGAAGGAGGCGCAAACAAAGCATTTTTCCTGCCAACCCCTCCGAGTAGATTCGTGAAAATACGGAAATATAAAAATGAATTATTCGATCTGATATAATTAGTTATACTACCAACACGTGGATCCAGGGGCGAACTAAGTTAATGTAATCAGATAAGCGAGGGTGAGACGCTGTAGGGGGTGGTTTTTTTTTCATTAATACAATACCCCAACCTTCACCCAGGAGGTAACTAATTTTCGTCTGCTGTTTGTATTTCCTTTTTTTTCCGTTATTCAGACAGACTATACGTTTCATGCTGGAACACATTAGTGTTAGCCCCGAATACATGTGTTGTACGTACGAAATTCTACATTCTAGCATGCTCGTTCACCGTTTCCACCCGCGTGGAACGCGGAAGATCGATTATCCAAACAATTTATGTATTCTTTGCGCTCCCAGACAATTGTCGTGACATGCTCAAAGTCCCCCAACAGGAAACATGTGCGCGTTTGGATTCTACGTGAAGTCCCAGTGTCGGTAATTCCCGGGTATTATTGAATATTAATACCGTTAATGGCGAATATCCTACCATAATAAGGGGTTATTACTGTAATTTCACGTAATTCATGGAACTCCGCGGGCAAATGTCGCAATGGCATGGGGGTAGGATAAGGTGGAATGATCGTATCAATTATACAAAACGTCATGATGGCTGTAGTTGTGATGAAAGTAGAAATTTATCTAACTTTATGTGGATTATGCGCTTAGTGATCATTTTATTTGTTTGCTGTGATATATTTTTCTACACAAAGATATCCAATCTCTCCGGGATCAACATTACTTTGTTCACTCTGGGTAGTTCTTACTAGTAATCTTACACCTAATGAATTATAAACAGATGTAAAGATTGTTATCTCTAGATTATTTACAATCTTATATAGTTTCTTTCCAACGCTTGCTTGACTTGCTAAAGATCAAACGTTAATTGTAACAATGAGAACTGCCAACCCCAGATAATGAAGAAAAGCAAGTTTGCGGTTCAACAAGATAAATCCGTTCTCATATACGTATTGCTGTGTACTGAAGGTACAAAAAGAAAAAGCAAAAATGAATTTACAAAAATGAAAAATTAAATTGACTAGCTCAGCGGATAAAAAATAAAGGCGCAAAAGAACAGTTAAACTCAGGGTTACCCTCGCAATTAAAACTTGAATTTAATCATGAAAAGTAAATTGTGGGTGAAGAAACTGACTTACTTTAAATTACTCCAAAAATTGAAATGGTTGATTCAAAAATAAAAGAACAGAAATTTTGAATGACGTTAACAATCATAAATTTTATTATAAAAAAAAAACATTTAAATGCAAATTGCAGGAAAAATTAAACCGTGGACTGAGAGTCCTGGACGAAATCAAAAACTGCAATAGTCTAAATTACTAAAGGACAATGCAAATCCTTCAACAAACAAAAGACAAATTTGTTCTAGAATAAAATCCTTTTTCACAAAAAATCCACGTGGTTTCAAAATTAAACGAACTAAATTAATTTAAACGTGGACAAAACAAGTAGATTTACAAAATTGAAATTTAAATACAAGTACAATGCTTCTTTTCACCTAAACGGAGGTGATTAACTAATAAAATATAAATTTGTAAACTAGAAAACGGAAAAATTAACTCTTTAAACTAAAAATACCTTCCAGAACAAATATAATAACTGATCTTATATCTAATTTGTGTACACAAAAATATACTAACAATTATTATTTAAAGAGTTCCTTGATGGATGAATAAAATATCAAAATAAACGAACAAATCTTTAGAAAAATGTAATACCAAAATGGCAGCAAAGAAATTAAAATAATATGCACTAACGCTTAAACATCAATCTCAGAACTGCCTTGCAAGGTTAACCACGGTCGTATACATATATCAAAACCTACGTGCACTCGCAACGCAGAAACGCAAAGAAAATTCTAGAATATACATTTGAACAACATATACAATACTAGTGAACGCAATATGTACAACTGAATGATTAATTTAAACAAATGAACAATTAAAATAAATTTAACAATCAATTCAAATAACAAAATCTTGTCAAAATAAACAAATGAAATTGTGGAAACTCTTTCGCGACATTGATAAAGGTAAATTGCTATGAACAAGAAAACAAATTTGAATTTCCGAAAACCGGGGTGCCAGACCACAGCAGTATGTTGTTTGAAAGTGCGTGTATTATAATTCTTTCGAATTTTTTAAAATTTTTTAATACTATGTCCGGTATCATTTGTATATTATGCCATACCAGATAATTCAAACCTCCAACAGCGAATGTGCCCTGTCTCATAAACCTAATTACAATTGCACATTTTGTATAGTTGGCGATTGAAATAATTCTGAACCTGCCACCAATACATATTTATATACAAGGAGCCGCAAGGTCCACAGTGCACAGACTTTTGTGTAGTCAAGTACCGATAAGTAAACGGCGCTGACTATAAAAACTGTTAGGCGAACTCAAGGAGGCACCCCTTTTAGGAATGCCATGTGATGCCATGGTTCAGAAATTTAACTTAGATAGAAAATATCAGGTTATAACGCCAGAAAAGAAGAACTGGAAGGCAGGTACTCCGGTAAGACTGGACTCAAACTGGTATACTGACGGCTCTAAAACAGACTACGGCGTTGGAGCAGGAATATACGCTAAGAAGCCTAAAAATGCTCTTGCGGTAAGCATCAGCAAAGACACGACTGTGTTCCAAGCTGAGGTTTGCAGCAATCCCACACTTGTGTCCGAAAGATTAGAAAGGTTGTACCGAGCCAAGTAAAAAGCGTCGCTATCTTCCTGACAGTCAGTCCACCTTTAAGCGATTAGCTCCACAGCGTCTGGACTCTACTGATTTGGGACTGTGTAAGCACCCCTAAATGGGTGGGCACTCAAAGGAAATTAACCCAGGCCTGGGTCCCTAGCTACTCGGGCGTTAGAGGAAATGAGGTGGCGGGCGAGTTGACCAGGCGAGGTTCGTAAAGGCCATTCGTTGGAGCGGACCCCTCTTCGGCGCTACCAAATCGCAAATTAAAAATTACTACAATGAATGGATCACACAACCAGTCCATGAGAGTGGTGGCCAAAATCACCGGGACAAAGACAAGCAAAGAGTTCCTAAAGGAGCAGAGGCCTGAATTTATACGAGAATTACTGTGAATAGAAGACAGGAGACTGTCAAATGATTGTTAGGTCTGCTGACTGGTCACTTGTAGACTGAATATCGCTATTGTACAACATAGGGTCTGGCAGATGGTGCAACTTGCAGATACTGGGGCCCCAAGAGGAGGAAGAAACACCAGTTCATGTACTGTGCTAATGTGAAGGCCCGGCGAGGACAAAGTTTTTAATAATGGGGAAGGAGAACCTCACTGCTAGTAGCTACATTAAGAAGCCGCTCTCAAAGGTGATAGGCCTTATTAAGAGAGCAAAATTAGAGAGCGTCCTATAGGAAAAAGGGGATCAGAATAGATCTGAAAATGGCCACCATAGGCCACCCCAATCCTAATCTAATCTAATCTAATATTACGGCAGTCGTCAGTTCGAAAGTGCGCTGTATACTTAAAGCAGAGGTTTATTTGTTTATTTATATTTAGTGCAAAGAAACAGTTTTCGAAGGGACGATACGTTACAGTACATACAGTATGATATAAGATAATTATATTCTTGGTTCTCGACGACTATCTGGTGCATCAAGAAAACTGCTACAGGATCTAGGTAGCAATTCCTTTTGATACTTCTTTGAACAGCAGATTATTGCTTCGAAGCAACTTAGCACTAATCATTATTGGTATTAAGCATTTTTTAAGCGATTAAATTGAAATAAACTGTTATTTGAGGTTAGGTATTCTTTAATTACCTAGGATATCCTCCACTGTGCCGATTAACTCTTAATATCAACATAAAAAAACCTGTATTTATCTCGGAATGACGAATTCATTCCCCCCATTTTACCGCTTCTATCTTAAATACGTCGCTGAATATACCTACCCGGGACTTTACGGCGCTTTATATCGGCGCCGATAGCGTCCCCGATACGCCTAATAACTTAAGAAACGACCGTCGTAAAATATGCCGCGGTTTTTATCGCCCCAAACGAAGCCTGGAACGTACGCGGCGGCACACCGACCGTGAATGACTGCTCACGCAATTCGCGCATTCCGAAATCTCGACGAAGAAACGGCGAACACATTCCATCCGCACGATATAAAAGCTCCCCTTTGTCCCACCTTGCCATTTCTTCTTCGTTTGCATGCGAGACGCGTAAAGTATTAAGGAATGAGAATGAACGGGGCGAGCTAACAGTCCGTTTTGCCCCGGCGAACGAGTCGGAGTCCTTGCACGTCCCCGCAGAGTAGACATGCCATTATTATCTACATCTCTCCAGACACGGCTCGTCGCATTCAGACCTGGAGAATGGCAGATGAGAGTGTGGGTAGCGTGGGCAGAATCGTGTTGATATCTAGCTTTCTCCTCGCGGAAAGGTATGTTAAAGCATACGTTGGTGTACACTTGAACATCTGAGCTTGAGATAGACGTGGGACTAGTGGCGAATTGGGGAGAAAGCGCGCAAGCTATGTTACGAGGATCTGTCGCTATATACGATTTTATCAGGCAAGATCTGTAGTGCTTACCTCATCTACATTCCTTTCCCGTGATGTATGCGTCTGTATTGTGCCACTTTGCACCGTACTTCAGTGCGTAGTGGAAGAATTATCATGGTCCGTTACCCTTATTATGTAATGCAAAGGTTTTTTTTTCTTCTCTTGAATGGGTTCATAATGTAAGAGGACTAGGGCTTTTTCTCTGCAGATGGATATACTCTAAGATAGAGTTTTTTTTTTGACTTATGAGGGTGCGCATAAAGAGATGGATATATACACACATACGGATATCTGTTTGTGAATGTCTGGGGGAGATCACATAATAGAAGACACACGTCTTGAGCACTATATGATGCAAAAAAGTTGGCAGATCTTTTTTGCGTGTATATTTAAGATGGATGAGCTATTTACATTTATTTTGTTTCTCGTTGATTAATTCGGACGTTTTCGAAGGCTCCTTAGACAATTGAAGACACGAGTGGATGAAGGTGTTATATTACAAAATCAAACTTTTTTTCAGAAATTAAGTTTTTTTATGTAATTTTTCTCAAAACTAGTGTAACATATCCCCTTCATACATTTCACAATTTCTGGAATTTTTCGACGGTGCTATGTGGAAGATGGGTACAAAACACCTTCACTCATGCAAAAAGACAGTTTTTAAAATGTGACAGCACGTTCATCCACTCGTATCTTCAATTGTGTGAGTAAAACTGCATGGATCAGACGGAGGCGCTGTATCTGAAACGATTCATTAAATAGTAAAATGAATCATTCTATATGCCAAACATGATGCCTCTATGCGATGATGTTCACAGCTCATTCATACTCTTAATGATTTTTTTTTGTTCTCTGTCCAGAAACATTTTGCATTGCCTCAAGAGCCATGCTTGTCCAACTTGAATTAGGCAAATCTTGACGTTTTCCCCTTCGAAGAGGAAGTATTTAGGTATCAAACCTCAGAGGCGCTGGAGTCAACATGCAACTATATAGGCAACTTTATGTGTCTATATACAGGTGTATCAAATAAAAAAGTAAATTTTGCTTGGGTGTTAACTACAGGACATATAAGCACCAAAACCACCGAAACCGGATTTCATCATTAAAGAATAAAAAAAAGTAAATTTTAGAGCCAAAAATTCTTTCGTTGGGCCTGATGCAAGGAAACGTCAGTGTAAGCACCGCTCAAACATGGTATTATGTATAAATACATTGCACTCATTTAGTATTATTGTTAATGGTATGCCGTAAATTCATTTAACGTTATTCTGAATAAATAAAGGCCCTTGTAAAAATAGCAAAATTGAGGCATTTTAAATTTCTTCTTTTTATAAAATAAACATTCCTTTTTTGTTAAGAGCATTCTACGTAAATCTACAAAGTATTATTTTTAATATCCTGATAAGACGTTCGAGTTTCACCGGATATGCGACTTCAGTAGTTACAAAAAACGTAAATATTTTTATTTTGCTTTGTCGAATCGAGAATTAGTTGTTAATAAACAGTACCACATGAATCTGAGTTATTTCTTTTGGATTTATTTAATCATATTACGCATCGAAACACAGAAATAAATCTAGATACAGAAAATTTGCAAACACGCCTTTTTACTATGATATCGCGCGAAAATGAATCTATATATTCCCGCGCTTTTGCCGATGCATCAAGCTTCGATTTTCTTTATATGAAATCATGCTGGTCCTGAAAAGGATCGTTTTTTCGAGACGGGAAGGATTTAGATAAAATGTTCGAAGTGGCTTGCACTCCAAGCGGCGATCCACACAAAACTAACAGCGGTAATGGCTGAATAATAGTGGTATGTGGGGGTATACTCGGAACAGCATTTAGGTTGGGCACAGGTGCGGCTTTAACCCACGGCATTTATAAAATATTTTTTTTCTCATTAATGCTTACAGATAGACTCTCTGTGCATTAAGACTTTTTGATTGTATAAGATTACAGCTGCTACATATTATTATATTTACCTCTATATCTGATACACCCTGTATAAGGAAAGCAATTTCCAAAAATATGTTAATAATATTGCATATAATTAAGGCGCATTGCCACTACAATTATCATTTATCCTAGGTCGCTAAATCGCGTGCATTTCTGAACCATTTCAATAAATTTATTTAATTTCATTGATAAGTAGCACCTCTTTTAATAAACTTATTATTTTAGAGCAAAAAGAAACTGGCAGGTAACAGTCTGTGGTTCATAAGTTGTGCATATACTATATACAATTAATTTACCTCTTTTATGAAATTATAAAAAATAAAACGCCATTTTTGTGATTTTTTTTATTTTAAAACTTTTATTTTTATTTTTTATTTTATTCTATTATTATTATTTTATTATTTTTATTATATTGCAAGTGCTATTTCTATGCCTACTTGACCTTTCGAAATACTAAAAATTAGCGATGAATGTGAACCATGGTACCCCCATAAATCCATCAAAATTGAATGGTGGAGGAGTACAACTTCCCGATTCAATAAATTATTTGAAAGTTAGTTTTTTTTCATGTATATGGTTTTGTATACGTCTAACTATTTAGGTGATTGTATTTTTTTTTTTTGTTCAAGGTTTCCTATATCACTCTTATATTCAGTATTGTTTATATGTTGCACAGCACTGGATGATTCAACTCTCCCGTAACGATAACTTGCTACATGTTCCTTGAACCTAGTTCTGATCGCACGTTTTTTATTGTCCAATGTAAACTTCCGATCACCCACATGCCCGATCTTTCGTTGAGATAATATTTATCTTCCATGTTGTCTAAAAAGTTTTTAGTATGCTTCGCGAGGTAAAGCAAATGCTCAAAATTTGTTATTTGAAAATGTTGCCTAAACCTTTTGAAATACGATGGAAGTTAATTCAACAAACGTTTTGTCGCGATTTGTCTCTGGAGTTAAAGACGTGGTATTTCTTGCATAGTTGTTTATATTTTTTAGACTCCGGACTACATATACAGAAGAGTAACTAATATAAATGTGGTCGGAAGTGTAAAGAAAGTCCAATGTAAACACTCTATAAGAAATGTCACGACTTTAACTTCAGAGGAAAATAATAATAATAATAATAATAATAATAATAATAATTAATAATAGTAAAATCGCGACAAAAAGTTTGTTAAATTACCCTTTCATCGTATTTGAAAAGGTTTAGGCGACATTTTCAAACGACACAATTACAACATTTGCTCTACCTCGCGAAAAACACTGAGAAACCTTTTAGGCAACGCAAAAAATATCTCAATGAAAGATCGGGCTTCTACAAAATCGGTTCCAGTGTGTGTGACAAGCTTTACATTAGGCAAATAAAGCATGTGATCGGAACTAGGTTCAAAGAACACATAGTAAGTTATCGCTATGGTAGACTTGAGTTATCCAGTATTGCGCAACATATAAACGATACTGCACGATTGATATATAAATTCTTGAACTCTCTGAAAAAGTTTTATCTGAGAGATAAATCAAGTAAATCTCTAGATTGTATATACTTCCACTGAGATGTACTTTTAGCATTATTCATTTGATGTCATTTACTTTGAGTCAAAGCTACCCATCACTATATGACATCATTAAATAAAATAAATTTATTTACATGATCATCTCCTTTATTTCTCAATTTCACCACTCTCGTCTGTTAGAAACGATTAATTCTAGTATAAAATAAAATTCCTCCCTCAAACACAATACTGACAATCGCCCATTCAGCATCGACCTAGATAGAATGCATCGAAATCGATTGGATTGGAGGTGATGCCCTGTTGACACTTTATTAAATTTTTTCGCGAATGCGCGACGGGTCACGTGATTTACGTTCCCCGGAGCGGCTTAAATAACCCCAGCCGTCGACACCCGAAACGATTTCATTACGTCCAATTTACTTTTTACCGCTTATCTTTTATCTCGTCCTTGCGAGAGACGCAAGAAGCTGAGAGCGGACGGTGCTTCTTCTTCCGTTTATGAAGCGAATAAAGGCCCCATTAATTTCGGGCAAACAGCGGCTCGTAATGAAGTCGACAGCATTCAATTACAACCCCATCAGGCGTGTCGTCCGCCTCGGGAATGGATTTTAACAATGGCACAGGCCGATATAGAATATTTGAAAAAGGAGAAGAAAGAGGACCGAGAATTTAAAATATATGTTCTGGTAAAGATGACCTAGCAGTAACATGAGTTGCAATCGATCACTCTGTATATCTGAATGGCTAAATAAATATGATATCGCTTGCATTTATCGTTAAACTTTCATTTAAATGTCATGCTCTGCTCGCAGGTAATTTTTACGTCACATTTTGGTCGCAATTACGTCAATATGACGTCGGATGACGTCAATTTGATGTAAATACAGTTTATTGTTATTAGAACGTAATTATATGAAAGATTCCCAAGCCCTAACGTATGTCGAAGCTATAATCCAAGGATACTTACTTAATGACGTCAGAATTTTATAAATATTTATGTAACGTACTGCTGTGTACTGATTGTAATAAAGAAAATGCAAAATGAAAAATTAAATTAGCTAGCTCAACGAAAAAAAATTTAAAGAGCGCAAGAGAACAATTAATCTCAGAGTTACCCTCGCGAATTAAAACTTGAATCTAATCACGAAAAGCAAATTGTGGGTGAAAGATATCTTACTTTCTTAATTACCCCAAAACTAGAAAAGGTTTAAATTTTAAAATAAAAGAACAGAATTTTTTTCAGCGACGTTAATTAACAACCAAAAATTTATTATAAAAGAAAAGAAAAAAAAAAAACAAGTTAATTACAATTTGCAGAAAAAGAACCGTGAACAGAGGGTTCTGGCTTAAATCAAAAGCTGCAACGGATTCTAAATTACAATAGGACAATGCTATTTCCTAAATCAAAGCAAAACATAAAGTTGTCCAGGAAGGTAATCCAATATCTTTCAAATCAATCGACGTGGTATCAAATTAAAACAAACTAATTTCGTGGAACACTAAAAATTTACAAAATTAAAAACTAATAGGAAGCACAATGCTTCCATTCACCCAAACCGAGGTGATTAATAAAATAAAAATGAAACAGCAAACTTGAATAACAAAAAAAATAAACTCTTAAAACATAATGAGAGAATTAAAACTAAAATCTATCTTCCTGCACGAAAAATAATAAATGATCTTATGTCTATAATGTGTAGACATCAATATAATAACAATTATTATTAAGCGAATTCCTTGATAGACGAAATCAATTCAAATTATGCGAATCAAATTAAGATATCAAAAGTATTAACAAAATGGCAGCAAACAATTTAAAAATACATGTACTCACGCTGACAGTCGACCAAGGAACTGAGTGACAAGGTTAAACAGTCGTATACATACAAAAATCCTACTCTCGACTACGTAAAACGCAGCCGCACAAATCACCGAAAAAAAAAAAACCTAACAGAATAAATATTAACTATACAAGCAAACGCTAGACATTTAAATGAATGAAATTAATTTAAAACAACTGAACACTTAAATAAATAAATTAACTCATTAACTTAATCTTATATAAAATAAAATTTACATCTGTGAAAATCCTTTCGAAACATTGACAAAGGCTGAACGGAGTAAACATGACAAAATCTATGCAACTCAAAAAAAAACTCTCGCGAAAACTGGATGTCCGTCCACAGCAGTACTTAATAAAAATAAAACAAAAAAATCTGTAGAGATAAATAGAACTTTATTGGATTGACCAACAAATTTTGGGTACAACATTTTAGGTTAAATTAGTATTAAACTACATCTTTTAATAAAATAATTTGAATATTAAAGATCGAAATTTCTATATTTCTACAGCAAACCACAAATTCGTCAATACAGTAGAAACAATGCTGCAAAGTGTTTAGTTTTTCAGTTAAACCCTCACAATGTAACCTTCAACTTAAACTCTGATCCACAGTCATAGCCAGAAATTTCCTCACTTGACTATTAGATATCACCGAGTCATTTAGATTAACTTTAAAATCAAAATCCAGCATTGACTGTGGCAAAATAACAAAGCCAGCTGGATTGTATAGTTTCCAACATTATTGTTTAGCACTCGAACAAATAGCTCGACGCTTTGATGGTACTAAACGCAAACTATTCCCAGAAAGCCATTTTGTAATCAATAATCAAAAGTAATTCACAAAAGCAATTATATCATTAATAAATAAGATAAATAATGAGGGGTCAAGAATGGGTACCTGTGGAATACCAGAGATACCATCGCCAGTAATGAGGCAAATCCGCGCTAGTAATGGTAGAATTATTACGAAAACCATGTTGCTTTCAAGCATAGCATAACGAAAATTAAAAAAAAAAAAACTAGATGTCAATGAGATCAGATGATGTTCAACACATCAAAATTCCTTTTGTAGATAGGAACCTTTTAGAACAAAAGATGCTTTAACGGTTGGATAACTATAAAAGCGTTCGTCTAACTTTGCCTTTTTAATCATATCTGTAATCTTTGAGAGCGGCCCCTTTATGTAGCTATTAGTCGTGGGGTTCGCTACGCTCAGTCCTGGAAACTTTATCCTTAACAAACCATGACAATGGCGTAGAATGCGAAATAGAATTCCCCTTAGTAGAATCTGTAAGAAATATCCTCTGCCAATTATATGCGCCTATGTGTCTACAGTGACGGGTTAGTGGTCCTACTCTCATTTTGCCAGCCTTTGCTCAACAAGTCTTTAGTAAATTCAGACCTCAATTCCTTCAAGAAGTGTTTCATCTGTTTTTAATATGGCAAATATGTGAAAATGCAAGACTTGATGATGATATGTGATAGGGAGAGGCAATAAGTAGTAATACGACGTATAAAATAATGAGAGAATCTCCAAACTATGTGATTTGCATTTCCAAAACACAATATCTACAATCAATTTCTCGATGCTTTTTACCTTAATTGCATATAAAAAAGGTGTCAGTTTTGATGTCACTATGAGGTCTTACATATCATCATATTATGACATCAGTGTGCTGTAACATTGTGACAGTTTTCTTCTGTCAAAGTGACGATTCATATCAATAATTTATGATGAGTGAATGAGCTAAGTCTCTTGGCTGGATTATCTGAAAAGTTAGATTCAAACCAAGTTAGATGTTTGAATCTTCTTAAGAATATGGTCCAACATAAACTCAATTCCTGAGAGATACACAGTAATTGTAAGTCAAGGTTATTTTGTGCATGCTGCTTTTAGGACATCATTGTATAATGTACCGTTACGTACCTAGCTAAATCTTGGGTACAGTAGGTAGTTTTTGACCATCTAATTTAGGTCTAGATATTTGAGGCTCGAACTGGTTATGGTTATGTTGATTAAATTTTGGATGCGGTTTATAATATTCTTTCTCAATACTTCTAGTTTCTATGCTAGCTGTGGCTAGTCCGGCATGAACAGATTAGCTATCACAGGATTTGGTTCTGCGCTCTTTGCAGTAAACGTGGGAAGACGCCATCAAACTCAAGTGATTTAAAAGGCTGAGAATGTTCCCACTGTACTTGTATATGTGCACTCGTTGCTTTAGCTTTCCTACCAATTTCTGTATGTTCCTCAGTCTTCCGCATCGGTAATTCTTTTCTCAATGAACTTCAAGGAAAAAGAAAAATGGTGCAATCCTTGTTAGTAGCAACAATAAATGGATTATTAAATGACAGATGCATTTCTAAGTCTGTACCCACCTTTACATTTTGACGTATGGGCTAATACACAAGTGTGCACCCGCCTTTAACTATGAAACTTCCGCAATGTGGCGATTCCCCAGCATACTTCAGTCGTGAAAGGATGCGATAACTATGTCGATACCGGCGACACCATCCATCAGCATTAATTACGATCGCCAAGAGTGGGCGTCACGTGAGTGACGCTTTCCAAGATAATACCAGGCGATAGGGGATTTCTCCCGATATTCACGCCGTCGGAGGTGATTTTTTCTGCGCCTTATCGCCAGTTCAGTCAAGTCCACCCCGAGGCTATATTCGGCGTTCGATATTTACTCGTGGATTCCCCCGCTGTCTGTCTGCCTGGCCGTCTCTCCTTTGCATAGTACGCAGAGTTGACGCACGCACATTCGGTGTACGCAGGGAAAGGTTAACGGCTCCCAGTCACGAGAGATGGGTATCTGTCACCGGAATCGGTCCTCTTATAGCTCGAGGACGTTGAGGATAGTTTGCATTTAGAAGGTTTATTTTTTGCCAAGGGTTTTTTTTTAAGTACCGCAGATAGGAAACGGGAGGTCAGTATGTGGTGGTGCAGAAATAGGAGCGCTGGCAAGTATATGTTGGTGCTTTTTTGACATTTAGGATTTTAGTTTAAAGTAAGAATTCTTAAGAGGAGGAGGAGGTAAGTATAGAGTGTCAGTTGAACGCAAATACGCGACAGAATATTAAAATGAGCAAAAAGATCTTATACAAAAAAGAAGAAGAGGGAAAAAGTATGTTGTGATATGCTTAAAAATATTACTAAATATGAAGTTATTGTAGAAGCAAGGAAGGTGTAACCATGTCCACTTATTTGGAAACATAAGTGTTTAAAAAATATATACATTTCTAAATAAACAAATGTAGATTAAGACAATGTTTCTGCAAGAGGAAGTTACCAGGTGAGCGTCTCTCTAAATTACCTGCCAAAATCAAAATATTCGATCCTTTAAGTATAAGCAGTTTAAAAGTGCATGAAGGCAAATACATAGTTTCAAATATAAATTCTAGATCTTCAACAACAGATAATTTGAAATATTAGTCTAGACTAAATGCTTAAGTAAATGAAATGAATAATTAATGTTTGGTGTGTGGGCCTTTGGTCGTAGGAAAGCAGTTGGTAACAGATGGTACTGAATGTCAGAAAGATGTATAGAGCTTGATATAAACTGTGTGAAGCAATTGGGCTATATACTATAGTCGACAATATTATTTCTTTCTAAAAGTAACTTTTACTTTCAAGTTTCTCCTATTTATTGGAATTAAGATTAGATCGTCGACATACACAATGATTAGTTTACAACTCTTGAATACCTATTCACTGCTTCCTAGTGAAGACACAATTCCAATCCAATCTAGTGCGATTAAAAAAAGCATGTAGTGAAAAATGATTGCTCATCTCTTTATCTCATTACTCCTTTAATATCAATTAGACTTGTTATATCTACATTTGCTGCAATTGCTACTATGGGCTCCATCTATCCAATCTATTCTCGTACTTGTTAATCTGACTATTTTGAGAGGTACCTTTAGTTTCTAATCTATTCTAATTTTCTATTAGTCTTCTCTATTCGACTTGACGTGTAGGCCTTTGTTAACTTCATAACATTCTTCTAATTTTTGAATTATTTACATCAATCTACTTTTGTGTTGTTGGTTTTTGTTCCCAGAACCTGTGCTAATATTTTTCAATTTTTTCTTCATTTACGCCCTCAACCATTATTAATGATCATTAATGTTAGTATTTAGTAGGATATTTTGAGGACTATCATTCTTTCTCTAGCCGTTGTAGAACATTGGGATAATGAATGGAAAATTAGAATTAACCTTTGCGATGAATAAATTTGACGATGTCAACCATAACCAAAATAAAGCTTAAATCTCATTTTTATTAACAAATAAATTAGTAGAACTTCTAAAAACGGTACTTCCTTTTCAATTTCAAATCTTGAGTATGTACGACAAAAATATTGGAACGACTAACTAGCTCAGGAATACGCTATAATTTTTCCAGAGTATGAATCTAGATAAAACGATTTGAAGATCTCTAGAAACAATAAATTTAAAAAAAGTGGAAATGATTATTTTAAACGCATTCTCAGTAGAATACTGGCGACGGATATCCAAGCGAACTTTTAACATTTGATCTAATTTCTAAATAGGTTTCATTCACTTCAAATGCTAGTAAAAAGGAATACTTATGACTTCATGGCTCAAACCTGACTACAGCACCTAAAAAGGTGTTTTCAAGAAGTGAATGGAGAATAAGTTTGACCAATTCCAAAGTTTCATGTTCTTGAACAGATTGGAAACATTCGAGAACAGAAATTCTCTTGGGTCAGAACCCATCCTAAGAATGTGCTGATAATGTAGGAGAACAGATAGATAGTTGAATCCAAGAAAAATACAAAAAATACTAGAACAGCATACATAAGCAGGCAGATTCACGAAAAAGAAACCGCTTATGAAGGAGATATCAAGAAAGAAGACCTTCTGGACCATAGTCGAAATCATATTTGACTAGTTGTAAACCGCGTAACAAAACATCCTGTAGGTACTGAATGGACACCTACAAAAAAGTGGATTGTATATATGTATAATCTTCCATACATTTATGAATTAAATCTGCCATTGCAATTTACACAGTCTGTAGCGTTGTTTCTTTGACGATCTTCACTGCAGCATGTGTAATGGGATTACATGAATATAGGGTGTATCAAATAAAAAAGTAAATTTTGCTTGGGTGTTAACTACACGACATATAAAGCACAAACTCGCCGAAACCGGATTTCATCATTAAAAAAATAAAAAAAAGTAAAATTTAGAGCCAAAAATTCTTTAGTCCGGGCCTGATGCAAGGAAACGTCATGTTAAGCACCCGCTAAACGTGGTATTATGTATAAACACATTGCACTCATTTAGTACTATTCTTCTTTTTGTAAAATAAACATTCCTTATTTGTTAAGAGCATTCTACGTAAGTCTACAAAGTATTATTTTTAATATCCTGATAAGACGTTCGAGTTTCACCGGATATGCGACTTCAGTAGTTACAAAAAACGAAAATATTTTTCTTTTGCTTTGTCGAATCGAGAGTTAGTTGTCAATAAACGGTACCACATGAATCTGAGTTATTTCTTTTAGATTTATTTAATCAAATAACGCAAAATGAATTGAATCGACATTACACAGAATAAAGTAGATACAGAAAATTTGCAAACACGCCTTTTTACTATGAATGTCGCGCGAAAATGAATCTATATATTCTCGCGCTTTTGCCGACACATCAAGCTTCATTTTCTTTATATGAAATCATGATGGTCCTTGAAAAAAGATCGTTTTTTCGAGAACGGGGAAAGAATGTAAATAGATGTTCGAAGTGCTTGCACTCCAAAGCGGCGATCCACACAAAACTAACAGCGTAATGGCTGAATGATAGTGGTATGTGGGGGTATACTCGGGACAGCATTTAGGTTGGGCACAGGTGCAGCTCTAGCCCAGGGCTTTTACAAAATATTTTTTTCTCGCTAATGCTTAGAGATAGACCCCCCTGTGCATTAAGACTTTTTGATCGTATATGATTACAGCTGCTACATATTATTATATTTACCTCTACATCTGATACACCCTGTATATAGCGTCTTGTCTGTTCCTGGATACAAAAAACATGGTAATTCCTGAGAAGGTAAAAATGAGCCAAAAAAAATTACATCAATCAATCAACCAAATACGCTGACAAAATGATTCTCACGATTTAATTGATAAATATATAGGGGATTATATACAAAAAGCCAGGAGACTTTTATGAAAGAAAAATATCCAAAGATTAATTCTGCATTAAGGAATAAAATTATTCTAAAAGTCTTGATTAGTACTACTTATTGTTAGAAATGTTGCTAAAATTTTCTACAAGAAAAACAAAATAAAGTTACGTTAGAAAGTAAACGTATCTTACATTTGCTACTGTTTGCAACGACAAACCAACATTTTAACTCCAAATATAAAGAAGCAGTATTCCCAAGAGAGCTTCTAGAAAATTTACATCTTTCTCGTATATAAAAAAAAAACGGCAATCATAATTTCCATGAAAACAATAAAAACTACCCATACAACATTTAACACAACTGCTGAAGCAGGCAGAACTTCATTTCCCGCCACTCATAACCTAGGAGGAAAGATATGCTTTATGCTGCAGTGTAATAATACCCGAACGGCTTTATTACGTTAATAAAAGCATAAATATTTCACACAGTAATATTTTTAAGTAACACGGATGCCCTGAAACCAGCCACGTTTCTAAAATAATAACCTCCCTTCCCATCTGCAGCGTTCTCACTATCTCCACCCCTTGCATCTGGTCCTCCTTCTCTGTCTATTTACTACCGCGAGCCTCATTCATACGTCATTGCGCTCACGAAGGTCTCTCGTAACACCTACATCCCTGCAGTGTCTTTCTGCTTTGAAACTCGAGCCTTTACGAGGCTGAAAAGTAAAGACTTGAAACATCAGCGATGCACATTATGTAAGAGGCGAATTCGCTAGGTAGACGGGTACGTGGTGTTACATTATATACCTAGTCGTAACAGTTGTTAAAAGCGTCGCTGTCATTATCATCAGTGAGTATAACCATTAACTAGGCGAACGGTGGAGTGTCTGCAGTGTCTACTGTTTTCGCACTAAAGTCGTTGCATTTCTAACCGGCTTTTCGATTGTGGGACCGTCATTAAGTCCTGCTTGATGGTTATGGAAGGAAATGCGAGAATGCACTTCCTGGGAGCATTAACGCAGCGTCACATTGCGTGCTTTGTTAGCGCTACGATAGACAGTAAGAGTTGTAAAATATAGGTGGTTCCATCTAGCGGTTATTGTCGTAATTAAAATGACACTTTCGGGCTTTATATGTCAGAGTTGTTTCTAATTTATAACCTGGTTTATTATCAATATTTTTTTAATCTAGGTGAACTCAGAGATGAAATAGTGAGCGTTATTACAAGAATGGATACCTGGTTCCAGACGAATAATTTATCATTAAACATTGAAAAAACTAATTTAATAAAATTTGCTCTAAGAAATAATGAAACGATAACAATTAACACAGTTAAATTCGTGGGAGTACAGCACCCTAAACTGGAAAGAGCATGTTAATATTCTCACCAAAAACTTATCTGGAATGGTTTATGCACTGAGGGCAATATCTTCAGAGGTCCACAAGAAAGCAGCATTAGCAGCGTATCACGCTTACGTAGTGTCCAGGCTAAGCTACGAAATAATCTTCTGGGGCAACTCGGTTGACGTAGAACGAGTATTTAAACTTCAGAAAGCACGTTTACGAAGTGTTTTCGGGCTGAAAAAGAGAGAGACCTGCAAAGAAATTTTCAAAATGAATAATATACTTATCTTACCGTGGACATACAGGGTGTATAAGAATATGAGGTAAATATAATAATATGTAGCAGCTGTAATCATATACAATCAAAAAGTCTTAATGCACAGGGCGTCTATCTGTAAGCATTAACGAGAAAAAAAATATTTTATAAATGCCGAGGGCTAGAGCCGCACCTGTGCCCAACCTAAATGTTGTCCCGAGTATACCCCACATACCACTATCATTCAGCCATTACCGCTGTTATTTGTTGGTTTGTGTGGGATTGCCAACTTTCGAACATTTTATTTAAATTCTTTCCGTCTCGAAAAAACAAATCTTTTCAGGACCATCATGATTTCATATAAAGAAAATCGAAGCTTGATGTATCGGCAAAAGCGCGGGAATGTATAAATTCATTTTTGCGCAACATCATAGTAAAAAGGCGTGTTTGCAAATTTTCTGTATCTACATTTATTTCTGTGTAATTCGATTCAATTCATTTTACGTTATTTGATTAAATAAATCCAAAAGAAATAACTCAGAATCATGTGGTACCGTCTATTAACAACTAACTCTCGATTCGATAAAGCGAAAGAAAAATGTTTACGTTTTTTGTAACTACTGAAGTCGCATATCCGGTGAAATTCGAACGTATTATCAGGATATTAAAAATAATACTTTGTAGACTTACGTAGAATGCTCTTAACAAATAAGGAATGTTTATTTTATAAAAAAAAGAAATTTAAAATGCCTCAGTTTTGCTATTTTTACAAGGGCACACTGGCCGATTCGTCTTTATTTATTCAGAATGACGTTAAATGAATTTACGGCATACCATTAAGAATAATACTAAATGAATGCAATGTATTTATACATAATACCACGTTTAGCGGGTGCTTAACATGATGTTTCCTTGCATCAGGCCCGGACTAAAGAATTTTTGGCTCTAAATTTTACTTTTTTTTTTATTTTTTAATGATGAAATCCGGTTTTGGCGGATTTGTGCTTTATATGTCGTGTAGTTAACACCCACGCAAAATTTACTTTTTTATTTGATACACCCTGTACATTTATGAATGTGCGTGCTTTGGAAAGAAACACTACAGTGAGTTACTTGCCAAATACGAAACAAATCATAATTACAATACTCGCGAGTGTGATAAAGCAACATTACGTGTGCCTCAAAGTACATCAATTCACAAAGGCGTGGTGACACAAGTTCATAAAATTTATAATAACGTTCCAAAAGAATTCAAAGATTACAGTCTGAGGACTTTCAAATCTAAAATAAAAAGATACTTAACAATGAAGTGTTTATATAATGTGCAAAATTTTTTTTCTTTGCTCTTAGGAACATTTATAAACTTTTGTTTAATTATTTGTTGGTTTTTTTTTCTAATTTTGTAATTCTTTTTTTTTCTTACTTTTGTATTCTATTTCTTTTTTGACTTATTTCATACTGGTTTTTGGTAATATGAAATAAAAGGGATATTATTATTATTATTATTATTATTATTATTATTATTATTATTATTAATCAACCTTATTATTCCAAATACATACAACGAATGCGTGCTTTATTTTAACTAAATAAACTAATTTTATTGATTTTCTTCCAAAAATATGCCACCTCCATCTAATTTCTGTGTTAAAATACACTCATTTCTTGCTTTTTTTTTGTAAATTAGTTCGCAAAAAATAGTAATTCTTTTTGGATAACATCGTAATTTTAGCCAAACTTTTTTTAAGGTAATTCTAAGTAAGACTGGTGACTGTGATTATGCAAATATTAAATTTTGAAAATACAATAAATTCAAATGATATTTTTGAGTTACCAATCTGACGATTTTAAATTTAAAAATAGTAAATCATAGAGATTAAATAGTACCTCTTGAACCGCAATATGCGATACGTTAAACATAAAACGTTTGACGTTCTTCTGGCCGACGTTTCGTCTAGTTTCGGAAGAACATCTTCAGGGCTACTGTTACTGCAGTTGACCTGGAAGGTCCAGGACGCGGTTCTAGCCTGGAAGGCCAGCAGAGTGCAGTATAGATAACGACGGTCGAAGTTTACATGTTAATAAAACGGTTGAACGTTTAAAATGCTTTCAATATAGGAGGATATCGCTACTGCATTGAACAGATTAACTGAAGAAAAAATATTTTTATGGAAAAAGAATTTATTTGGAATAAATAATGAAAGTTTTTATTTTACTGAAATGCATTTATCATTTTATTCCTGCATAGTTTTAATCCTCTATAGATGCATTAATGAAACTATCTAAATAAATAAACAGACTTTACCAATACGGAAAAATTACAAATTGAAATAATAATACAACCCGCCATTTCCAGTTTTCGATATTTATTTGTTAGTTTACCGACGCCTTTTGATTAAATAAAACAGATCTGTTTATGTCAACATTATGTTATGAATTGGTCGTATATTAATTTAGATATACATATTTTAATTTAAATGAAATAAATAACTAAATAAATATAAACACAAAGGCGAATTGGTAAATCATATACAGGCTATTTTTTTAGTTGTCTGACTAAGCTTTTAACTGAATGATGCGATTCTAATAAATATTATAATATGGAAATATTTCCAATTTCCCTCAGCCTGGGTGTCTGCATGAAGGGATTTTGTCACCATTGCTATGGTCACTACTGATGGACAACCTGCTGGCTATCATAGAAGCGCTTGTAGTCGAGGTGCAGTCCTATATGCGGACGATATTATGATGCTATTGAGATATTCGATAAAACACTATCATGAAATCCGTATTTGGAAAAGATCTCTTACAACGCAAAGCTATGGACATGCCGAAGGATATGTGGGAAGTCTGGGGGCTATCTCCAAAGAGTAGTACGTACAACCATAACTTATGGAGCAGTAGCTTGGCGGCAAAAGGGGCAACAAGCCAGTGCCATAGCAAAACTTACGTGCGATCAAAGGACCACAAGTGTGGCGCAATCATGCGCGTAATACCTTCCTATCTTTGCACATTGTTGTGGAGATGGAGGCCAGACTAACAGTATGTTGCCTATTGCACGTGGCCAATCCATCGTTGCATACTTATCCCTGTGCGGCTAATAAACTGGAATCGGTTACTTTCGATAGCGTGCTGGAAATGATATAGACTCGACCAATAATCGATCCATACTTCACTCACACATCTCCTTTCCAAATAGAGAGGAATGGGAATGCAACTAAAAAACAATGACGCAGGTAGGCACCTGTTGATTTACGGACGGTTTGAAAAGCGAGCAGTGAGTGCGGTCCCAAGAATATTTTGTCGCAGTCCAAAAGTCAGAAGATGTTACAACCTTGGACGACACCTCAACAATCTTTCAGATTGATATCTATGCCACTGAGATGTTTGATGATGGTAAATTTTGAATAAAACTACAAACATGAATTAATAAAAAAAATTCAGTGACAATCAGGCGGTGCTGAAAGTATTAGGGGCATATAAATACCTAAATTGATCTGGAGCGAAAAATATACTCTAAATACATTGGGAATGGCTAATAATCTATCCCTAATCTGGGTAGCTGGGCACTCGCTCTTTCTAGGAAATGAGAAAACAGATACTCTTGCGAAAAAAGGTGTTGCGGAGCAATTTCAGGGGTCAGAACCTAGCACTTGCTTAGCATATAGTATATCAAATTCTGGGAAATCGAAAATGCTTCAATACTGGAACAATTATAGTATACTTCACATAGTCATGTCAGAACCAAGGAACAGCTTAAGCTCTAAAAGTGTCAAGCTAATTGTTTCTATCATTACAGGTGACCATAAAATCGAGTTCTCTCATGACACTGAATGCTGGCTGTGTTTATAAGACGAGGAGACGGATGAGCATATTTTCTGCCACTGTCCTGCATGCCAGGCAAACTATGGGAAGGTTGATCCTTCTCTAGAATACCTGGAAACAACTTCATTCAATAAAATGCTACCTTAAGGGTTTGAACTTTTTGAGTGAATCTTAAAATAATATTCACTCTACAATAGACCGTAGTGGTCGCAGTGGACGAAACAATCAATCGAACCATGTGGATGCTATTTCTGACCAAAGTAGGTTAAGTTCAGATTGCAAGCTATCTAGCTAGAACAATTGCATAAGCTGAGGATCCTCTCTTATATATTCGGCAGGCTGATGGCCTAGTGGCTTGCACGCTTGGTTGTCAGGCGCGGAGTTCTCGGTTCGAGCCCGACCGACTGCTCTCAGAGTGAGGTTTTCGTGGTTTTCCTCACTCCTTGGCAAATGCTGAGAGACGAACATCTTAAGTCGTTCCACAGGCGCAGACGTAATGATAACTCGTGGCTGGGCCGATGCTCCCTGTAATTGGCGAAAGCTGTTGGGGAATGTATGTATGTATGTATGTAAATAGAAGGGTGGTGTTACACTGCGACCTAAAAGATCTATTGTGTCCCCTATTCTTGCTGCTTTACAGCTGGCCTTCCAATCCTATTCCTTTTAGAAAGTGTAGGATGTCAGAGGGCCCCAGTCTAGGTAAGTCTCCCTCTTCGATTTCACATGCTCCCAGGTGCAATGCCCTCGAGTTGCACACTGCTACGCAGTTTGAGAGGAGGTGGATGGGTGTTTCATCCTGTTCCCCACAGAATCTGCATTCAGGATCTTTTTCCAATCCCAGCTTACTCAGGTGTCCTTTCAGTCTACAATGGCCTGAAAATATTCCTGTTAATATGCGAACATTTTTCTTACTCAGGTTGATGCATTCTGTAAACCTCTTCTGGTTATAAGTTTCCAGAAGAATTTTACTTTGCCTCATTCCCTGGAGATTTTCCCAGTAACTGGATTTTCTCTGCTCCATTTCTATTTTTAGGTTCTTCAGTATTGTACTGCTACTTAACCCGCAAAAGGGTTCAGGCCCTACAAAAGACATTCCAGCCCCTTTTTTGCAAGCTGTTGGGGAATGCCAATGCATGAGTTATTATTATTATCATTATATCACATTGTATAGACATTAATACATCCGTATTAAGGGTTAATACCACCCTCATTAATACATCTTTGTAATTTCTCTTTTTTTGTCAGTTTTTGGCTCAACTACCAGTCTATGCATTGTTTGCTTCAAAATTACATCATTTTAAAGGTTTGAATAATGTGATTCATTTCATGGATATCGCGTAATGTAAGGCTGGGCCAAGATTGAAGGTATTTGATTTTATCAGATTTATGGACGGTTAATCGCTTTGCCATCATTTTAATAGACATTTTTCCCATAAGCTTTTCTCTTTTTGCCTCTGTTCTGGTACACGTTTCCATCATTTATTGAAATTTATTGTAGGTAAATGCCTGAAGCAAGTGATACAAAATTGTAATCAGGTGAAGAACTTAGTAAAAGAGAATGTTTTTGGAGCTGCTGTGTCTTGCTCAGTCAAATATGTTACCTAAATTTCCGGCACCGAAAGTGACGGTCGAGTACCGTGAAAAATCGCGAGGTAAGAACTCAAAATAAAAAGACAAAAGATGATGCACTTCCGCTTTACAAACTTTCAAATAAGTGGGTTGAGATTTGGCAATCATGCAGGGTGCCAACCGGCTCGTCGGCGAGGAAGTGGGTTGATAGAAACACAAACCCAAGATGGATAATAAAATTTCGGCGCCACCTGCTTAGGTTACTTACCCTGTCATGCCCCCTAGATAATCAGGAATCCAAGGTGATAAATATAATCGGGGGTAAAGCGGGTTGCAAATATTTACACACAAAGAAATAAAAGAATAAGTTGACTGACAAAGCAAATATAATTTTAATGCAAATTCTTGATATATAAAAAAAATAAAGGTTATTGCCAGATTGACAAATAAAAAGAAATAAAACTCAAAAAGAGCAATGTTGTTGTCGATTTGACATTAAATACGGCAAAACAATTAAAAATGACAGACACAAATGCCGAACGCTATGGCCAACGCGAACCGCTCACATAGACTTGTACAAACAAAATACCTTAAATTATAAATTGATTGAAATGTTACGGTTACAAACATTCAAAAATAGAATTAAATATTTAAATGGTGAAAAGGTGAATAAACACCCTGTATATGCCAAGCCGATATTCAATCGAATGGTATTTGACAAGTAAATAAATATCCGAATTGAAGTTAAACTATTTTACAAAATTAACGTTAGGTAGCACCCTCCGATTCTAGGTATAACATATAAAATTTACTTTAATACGTTAAATACAAAAAAACTAAATGATCGGGGGTAGTTTTCTATTATATTTGCGGAAAGGTTACAAATAACAAAAAAGAAAGAGAACGCGCACTTAGCTTTTCCCCTGATTAGCTGTTACTGGGCCTGGAGAACCTATCCGATGGGGACTGACAGAACGTAGCCTCTGAGCCGACTCGGTAATAGCCGAAACCAGGTGGTCCGGGTATATTTCAGAGAATGTAGGGTTCTCCGAAGGAGTTAAGAGTCGCAGAAATCCTCAGCCGCACGTGGGTATTCAAATTCTCACATAAAACGAAGGTAAAATTCCAGAATTCAAAATAAGGGGGTGTTATAAAGACCTCTAAAAACACAGAAACCTCAAAATTAGTGATTTAAGAGAAATAACAAGATCTGCTTACCGTTAAACAACCGGTTTTACAACGAAGAGAAGAAAGACACAGATATGGCGTTGGTACGCGTGATTCTCAAATTATATCTCGATTTATCGAACACATCAGCCGTGATAATCCCGAAGTTTCCACTTCAAACACAAACGAAGATACGGCCAATAATTATTTCAAGCAATCTTCCAAATAAAATCCACAGATGTGTGAAAATATAAAAAATTTCCAAAGATAGGAAGATGTACTCGTAAGAGCGCGTCTAAAAACAACCACCAACAATGGCCAGCAAGCCGGAAGGAAGGAAATACGTCACGCAACCAATCAGAAGACAGATAGATAAAACAAGAATTAGGACATAGAGGTGCCCTCTAACGTCGAAAAGATGTAAACACAGAAAACACAGATCTAAATAGACGATCAATCAGACAAATCGAACACATCTATCGCTGCGTGGAAATCGATAATGCCGGCATATGCAAAACGAACAGATCTTAACTTACCTAGAACTGAAACGTCAACTGTCAAAACATGGGAATTGAAGGAATTTACTAAAATTGAAAGAAATTAAACGAAAATCTAAGACCTAAGTATAAGGAACTATATGTAAGTAAATGAGGCTAAAAGATACAAATTCTAGCTAGACCGCACCAACATGGGAAAGAAAACACAATTTGAAAACCCAAAATTAAACGATAAAGTTTACTTTGTGAAAATACAAGACATAGGAGCATCTCTGAAGGTAGAGTACGGAAATAGAAGAAAATAGGGTTACAAAACTTGTCGAAAAGACTAGCGGAGAACTAAATCGAGGTAAGCGAAGCAAAGAAACCGTAAATAAGTAATTCATGTTTTCCGTTAACACTGTTAATAATAAGGCAAAGTCTATTATAAACATTTTCTTGCCTCGTGTAGGATTCGAACCCATGCCCTCTTGTTCTCTGGGCAAGCCGCTCTACTAACTGAGCCACCTAAGACGATGATGAATGATGATAGATGTTAAGAAACACAAATCGAAAACATTAGTTTTTGATGATTTTTACACTCTGAATTCCAATTTAAATTTTTTAAAGATGTTTAAGTTTTTGGAAGGGAAGTCAATTATTAATGAAAGGAGAGAGCGGATATTAACTTTTAAGGTAATGGATTACACAAATATTTCCCTTCCCCGTGTTTTATTTCTATTAGTCTTATTAAATATACGTTAGAACCTCGCCTGAAGGATTCT
The DNA here is from genome assembly GCA_004143645.1 of Protaetia brevitarsis. Lineage (NCBI taxonomy): Eukaryota > Metazoa > Arthropoda > Insecta > Coleoptera > Scarabaeidae > Protaetia > Protaetia brevitarsis. The sequence continues at coordinate 24,630 of RXPK01000455.1, read as the reverse complement.
TCTCCTCTTGAAATATAAATGAAGTCGCACAAGACGCTATCGCACTCGATTCCATACAATTTACTTCCACTGTTTCCGATCGAATTGTCAGAACGAATAAACCGCTTATTGGCCCCCGAACACGCAACCATCGTCCCAAATCAATATAGAACATCCGTGGTATATATTCCGTGTTTGTCCACTCAATAATGTATCTACAATAAAGTGCTGTGTGTGGAAAATGACAAACGCCGGCTCCCGTCACGTAGATCCAGTCGCGTGGATACAAGCAAAGCGCCTGGAGTTAAGCGGCAAATTGTGTTTCGTGCTGATAATAAGGGGAGACGGTCTAAGCGCTGTCCTTTAGGAGAAAAAGGGGGATATTCGTGTCCCCCGCTCCGTAATAACGAAATTAAACCTGACTGGATATGGACGACGGATCGAGGCAAGGATAACCGTGAATTCCTCCAGGATAGTCGTGCATCTTAAACTGGCGTGTATCACGCGCGGAATTGTCCTTTTTAGTGCATTAGGGATATTGGAATGGCGCGGTAGATAGGTTTAAAGTAATTGCTAGAACGCGAAATGTCGCATGGAGCACTTAATGAAATTACTCGATATTTTATTAGATACCCTACTTGATTATCCTGTGGGGATAATTATTATTGAATTATTGAAAGGATATCAAAGATCAATAATGATAATTAAGCTATTTTATATTAGCGATGATAGAGATGTCTTTATAGTAAAATTATGGAACGAATTAAATTAGCACGCTACTAGCAATTCATAATTTCCCAAACGTATATTGAAATATTTAGAAATGTGTATTAATTATAATAATAAAAATAGTTTAAGCTGATAAAATATTCATGTTTATAAATTTAATTTCAGATGATATACAACCCAAATCTCGTAGCACAACTGGTTGCCTATGCGAACACCAAATTAAATTTAATTCATATATAAATAGGTTACTTATCTAGTTTTCAGTTTATTTTTTAAGTCAAATTATTTGATTTACATATGAGCCAGATGTGTTCTTCGGCATCATTTTTGTGCCACCCTCATTTATTCATATTTTTTTTTCTACAATACGATATTTATGTACTATAAGTTTGTTATCATATCGTGGACAGATAATTTTACTCATGTGACGATATTGTTGATTAGGCATCTGTTTAATACTCCCGTATAAGTAGCGGCTTCCCACTCCGCACCTTCTTTAATACCCTGCTATCACCAATGAGTTGTTGTTACATTAAATGAAACCTTGTAGATCTGAAGTAAGCAAGATTTGAGGGGGAAAATTATTTAAACTTAAAATAAAACAGAAAAAAAATATATAAGAAATAAAATAACAAAATAAAAAGCATTATATAATATACGATGAAAATAAGAAAAATCAAATTATTAACAAAGGAAAAATTACAAATTTTGAATAAAACGAAAATAATTATTCATTAGGAAATTACGATATTCAGTTAGAACGTAAATGGGGGATTAAATGATTAGATCGTAGCAATGTAAGCTAGATTAACTATGCAGATATACCCTTTGCACCTTTCGATTACACTCACCAAGTAGACAAATGACTAATCATCACCCTAAGCACGGAAATATTCAGTTAACATAGTTAACTAGAGCAAGATTCGAACTCGTGGCATCGTAATACTAAAGACCTTAAACAAGACTTAACATTAGAGACACTAGTTTTGAGTTTGGAATCATCTCTTTACTGTCTAAGACCTATCCCCCATATTTAGGTATTTGAGAAAAACAGATCTTAAAAGAGTATTTTTTGATTTGACTTTGAATTTGTATGTCAATTTGTTAATTAATTTAAATTCAAAATATTTCGTCTATGCGTTAAGTGCAAATGTTAATGGGTGCCATTGGAGTAATCTAGAAACAAGCAAATTTACCGACAAAAACAAAAAAATGTCGGCTCTATGAATATTTAGTTAGTAAATAAATGGCAGCATCCTGCTACCGAAATGTTGGGGATAAATAATGTAAAAAAAACTCACTGGTTATTTCAACCTCATAGCCTAGAACCCTAATTTCAAAGAAGCGTGTATCTTACAAGATAGAGAATTGACAAATTTAAAAAAAAAAATGTTATTGTTATATACTGCTGTGTACTGAAGGTACAAAAGAAAATGCAAAATGAATTTATAAGAATGATAATTAAATTTACTAGCTCAGCGGATAAAATAATAATGCGCGCAAAAGAACAATTAAACTCAGGGTTACTCTCGCAATAAAACTAATCATGAAAAGTAAAATGTGGGTGAAAGAAATCTGACTTTCTTTAAATACACCAAAAATTGAAAAGGTTGAATCAAAAATAAAAGAACAGAAATTTTGAATGACGTTAATAACAATTAATAAACTTTTATTATATAAAAAAAAACATCTGTTACAAATTGCAGAAAAATTAAAGCTTCGACTTAAGGTCCTGGACGAAATCAAAAACTGCAAGAATCTACATTTAAAAACGACAATGCAAAATCCTTTAACAAACAAAAGACAAATTTGTTCTAGAAGAAAATCCCTTTTCACAAAAAATCCACGTGGTTTCAAAATTAAACGAACTAAATTAATTTAAACGTAGACAAAACAAGTAAATTTACAAAATTGTAATTTAAAATCCAAGCACAATGCTTCTATTCACCCAAACCAAGGTGATTAATTATTCAAAACTAATCAGCAAACTAGAAAACGGAAAAATTAACTCTTTAAACTAAAAAAAAAAAACCTTCCAGAACAAATATAATAACTGATCTTATATCTAATTCGTGTACACAAAAAATACAACAACAATTATTAATTAACGAGTTCCTTGATGGATGAATACTCGTCTAAATTAAACGAACAAATCTTTAAGTTAAGAATGAAATACCAAAATGGTAGCAAAGAAAATAAAATTACATCAACTTACACGGCCGGCATCTTTCAAAGAACTGGCGCCTCAAAGGATAACAGTCATATACATATAATAACAGCTGCGTGCAACCGCAACGCAGAATTCGTCTAAGAAAATTCTAGAATATACATTTGAACAACATATACAATACTGGTGAACGCAATATGTACAACTGAATGAAATTAATTTAAACAACTGAACAATTAAAAGAATAAATAAGATCAATTCAAATAACAAAATCTTATACTAAAATAAAATATTAATTTCTGAGAGAATTTTCCCGGCACATTGGCAAAGACAAATCTCACTAAATAAAATATCACTAAATTTACGAACCTCGGGGTGCCAAACCACAGCAATACGTTAACTTAGAGAAATGATCCATTTACTAATATCATTGTATCAACCACGAAACCTTTGTATGTTATCCGACATGTTAAAATTAAAACGTTATTATAGAAACGTATAACAGAGACAGCTTTGTGCGTAATTCTGCGAATTGGAAAGAATAATTGCGGACCAACCGTTGCGGGTAGTGTGGTAGTGGTGACAATGATATCTGACAAAAAATTCATTACAGAAACTTGAAAAACGTAAATAAATGACAAAATGTTAAAAATACGATGATATTATAATTATTACTTATAAATATCCAACGTTTCACTGGAAAAAAAAGATCTGAAAAAGAAATTGAATTAAAAATTATAAACATTGCAAAACGGGCGCCATCTACAGAGTCAAATTTCAATTACCCAAGGAGGGCAAAACATGAAACTAAAGAAACTAGAAAACTTAAACTTAAAAGAAACTATTATGAAACGCTGTAAAGGTTGTTATAAAATTAGTTGTGAGAGAAAATTCTAATTCCAGTTCAGTATGAGTAAAAATTACTCTTAAAACGAACTACGAACAGACACATAGAATATACGTGTTAGGTTATGTTAAATATACATTCCCAAGCAGTAAAACCCGGTTAAAATGAATAAAGGAAGTGCTTTTCCTTCTTATCATCTCCCGGAGCAACATAAGGGAAGACTTAGTTGAAAACGAGGTAGTAAGGGCATATTTAAAAGTGGAACCGATATTAAAGAGCATAGAAAAACTAAAATGGAAAAACTGGACTGGATAATCAGAGGCAAACAAAGCCGCAGAGCAAGAGAATTAGAGGGAGATCATGTAAAAAGTGGAAGAACGTGATAGTTGAATGCTTAGATTAGAACAGTGAGAAAGTACCAGCAAGGGACAGGAAATCTTGGGCCATTTTTTGCATTAGATACTTTACACCCTCTAGTATTGTCAAAGATAAAATCTTGACTCAAGTTTAACATAAACAGAAATAGAATCATTAGAGTTTCTTCAGTTTTTCAATATTTTTGTCTTAAATTTTGAGTCAATGTTTTTGTCTTCGATAGTACATGTATGTATGTATACACAAGGCCATATACAAGATGAAAAGTTGCATGCTGTGGGTTGCATTCTAGGGTGCTGGAATTGGGAAGGACTTGGCCTACCTACGCAGATTTATTAACTTTCGGCGAATTGTCATAATTCAGCCAAAGTAAAATGAGCGTGATATTCTTTTTTCTCGCTAGAACTCACTCTTATATCGTTATAGATAGTCTGAATAACAGATTAGAAACCAATTGTTGAAGCGAGTTATTGTAAACACGATTTTGAGCAGTTTGCAAAACTAATATTAACTCCAACATCACATCTGTACCAGTCAAAAGGGAAATAATAAGACAACAGTCATTTGATAACTAAAATTGTTTCATGCTTTTTTCCTATTCATACTTATTTCTATATCGAAGCATCATATGTATAACATATATGTTATAACAAGATACTATTATAATATATTTAATAAAATGTTAAAATATATCTAAACGATCAATTTAGTGGAAGATAAGGCACAGCAAACACGGTTAAAGCTTTCATATAACAGTAAACTAAAAAAGAAATCAGAGGGTCTCCATTCAAGAAAGTTCGCGCACTAAATTAAACCATAATCGTAGAGACGTAAGAATTTATTTACTCTTCTACAGATAACCGCTCCGTTCCGATCCATGAATTTTAATGGCTTTTTAAAGTTAGTCCTTCGAAATCCTTTAAGCAAGATATATTAGGCGGGTAGGAGATGCACTTGACTCCGATGATTTATGGCACAATTCGCACAAAGCCCTGGCCTGTGCAACGTTAAAAAAAAAAGATTGAAATTAAATGAAATTTAATTCAGCAAAAGGGTTGAAACTTTAAGAGGTGTCAGTATAAATATTCATCTAGGATTTTCTCACAATCAATTACGACGTACAGTGAAAATATTTCGTGGAAGCATGCTGACGTACACTGCAGACACCTGCGGTCTTTCCATCGAAATTTTCTCTCAAAATTGATTATGCACTAACTACAGTTGTCACTACCGTTGGATGCATGATAAATATTTCTGTATTCCACGTAAGGAAGGAATAAGGGCAGCTGTTTGAAGGAACATATTGGTGGTTCTTACATACATCTTAAATACTAAATAGCAGAGTTGAGCATGCACGTGTTGCTGGATATAAATAGTACCAACAGATGTAAGATACAATTAGGTTAATCGATATTTGTTTTATTAACCATGTGAAATGTAACAACAATACGAGAATCAATAAGATTCAGTAAAGGAAGTATGTAAAAATACGAGAAAGCAATCTTCGTGTTTTATCATTGAGTAAAATATTAATCTTAGGGCACAAAGGATTGCAAGCTTTTTACAGTGAGAAATTAACAAATGTGTTGCTACCAGCGAATTCTCAGGGCGTATTAAATAGTAGCAATTTCCCAGAGCATGAGACCAGATTGAATAATAATAAAAAGAGTAAATATTGTTTATAAAAGATTATTGATATTAAATAAAATAAATGATAGCAAAGTACCAAAGAATGGGGAAGAGGGATAAAATAAACAACGTTTATAATTTATTTCCCACGCTGCGACTGTAGGAGTCGTTTCGGCCAGTGAGGCGCCGGAGAGGTGTCGGATTGAGCGCCACTGGGTTGAGTCAGTTGTTGCTTCCTTGGCCCGACGCTGTCGCCCGTACTTAGCCACAGCCCAGAAATGGCTATTTTCCAGTAGGGCAAACAAGGATTGGTTCTTGCAGAATTTTTGATTGTATAAATAATTAATTGAATGAAAAGTTAATTAAATGAAAAAAAAAACTAATGCGCCAAGGACGATAAAATTGAATTAAAATAAACTCAGAAAAAACTATATAAACAGTTATATTAACAGTTGATTAGGTGAAGCCAAACATTAAATGATTACAAAGTATAAATACACGAAATTGACTTTTGGGAGTGACGTGTTATTATCAAAAATTTGTATTACAAAGAAACAAGAAAATAAAATCTACCTACTCGATCGAGCATGCAATTGAATACGACCTAACATTGTTTTTAAATGCGAAAAGATGAAAGAAAACAAAAATTAAAATAATTTCAAAAGTTACGTTAAATTAAACAATGAGAGCAAAGACTAAAATATCAAAAGTTACGTTAAATTATTCTGAATCCAATGGTAGTTCGTTACTACAAATACCAGAAAAATTGAATCTTAAAATTAACTTACATTTAAAAACAATGCGCAAACGGTTGATTTGCCACAAACACCTCGGGAGGAAGAAGGGGAAGAGAGCCGGTGGATGAAAGAAGAGAGCCCGGGTCCAGGTACGCCTTAGGGACGCTGCTTGCGAGATCCGCGTCAGCGGGGTTCCAGGAGAAGTCTTCGTCGCCAAAATACAATAACTCAAAAACGGCTTCCGTGGAGTGTTTCCTTTTGACCTGAATATCCCCCACAAGGGTTACGAACGGGTAATTTTGGTCAAAAAGGGGTACGGCAGAGCGTCGCCTCTTAGACGGTTAGGTCTACACACTTAGCGGGCTAGAGAGTAAGTGACGTAAAAAAAAAAGGGAGAGGAATCTAGTTCCCGCGCTGGCCATTAAGTAGCCAATAGGATCCGAGTATCGAGGATTTGCACGTGGTCGTGTTTGTGCGAAATTTCTAACGTTTCAAGTACAGTGCGCAAAAAAAAATGTGCAGCAATTAACAAAATGAATAAATCGGAGCTAATTAAGAACGGAGTTTAATGAAATTTACAAAACAAATGCATCTAAATAGATACTAAAATTTGACAATTTAAGAATTTAGAAAAAGGTCACAAATAAAGCGGTACATTTACAAAAAAACAATTTCAAGGTCAAACGTGACGTTATATGAAATAAGTAAATAGCGAAATTCTCGGTAATCGTAAAGGTCAATGAATTTAGATGGTTTCAGATAAGATAGTGTACAGTTAGAGAAATAAGAAAAGGTGCGCAATGCTTTGAGATTGAAAAAAATGAAACAAAAATAGGCGGCATTAAAATGAGTTAAAGACGGAATAGGTAAATGAGTAGTAAGATAAGTTCTAACAGTCCTTAAAAAGAGATAAAATAAGAAAAGGTGTTTTCAACACGTAACAGTGTTTCTGCTATTAATTGGTATAATTAGGATTTTTCCCAAGAATTTTTATTTTCTCCTCACACAGGATTCCAACCTACATCCTCTCGTTTACCGGACGAATGCTTTACCAATTAGGCTAAGAGGAGATGTAAGTTTGAGCGTTTAACCGAACATATGCCGATATTAGACCTTGAGAGGCCGACAGGACGGCAAATATGCAAGGATTGCAAGCTTTTTACAGTGAGAAATTAACAAATTAATGTATTTCTGGTATTAACTGTAATAATTAGGAGGAAATTTTCCCAAGAAAAATGTTTCTCTTCACGCAGAATTCGAACCTACATCCTCTCGCTTACCGGACTAGTGCTTTACCAAAGGTGGTGGTGGTACCAAAGGTAAAGCACTGCCCTTCGAATAGGCAACGGAAATGATCGGGTTTTACCTATTTCTAACGTCTGCTGCCCATCACTCAGATATGAGGAAAATCAAATCATGAGCAACACAGCTTAAACCATAATTTCACATTTTACTAGGTAAAAATTTAATTAATAACACGACTGAAATTGCTGCGCTAATCTTTATATCTTATGTGTTAACAAACACAAGGTGAAATTCCAGAATATGTAATTAGAATAATGTAAATTGATAGATGCAACAAAGTATATAGGGCTTCAGACCAAAACCCTGCGGTACTCCTTATGTAAGAGCAAATTCTTGCTAAGCTCTTCAGTTTTAAAGTTTAGGTTCTAACATTTCGACTTCGTGTTTGTAAAAATTCCTTAGCAAGCTTTCTAATAGCTCCAAAACTCTTTGACAATACAATTTGATGCTGATTTTTTCTCTCTCGTTCGTTATTTTGTGTTCAATCGAATTTTGCACCACATTTGACTAATCCAGGCAAAGTTGTTATAAGTGGTGTTTTTAATGTGAATAACAGGAAAGCAGGTGGCGGATATGGAACTTCTGTTTCATTATTGAAATATTTTGACACTTATTTCAAGCATTTGCTTTAAACGCAGCATTTTCCTGAAATCTTAAAACCATATAGGCATATTGAAACCAGATGTAGGATTTCAGTAATTATGTATAGAGCAGTTGTTGAAGCTGACGAGAAACTGTTAGAATGACTAAATGCCTATCAAATTACCACGTCCTTGAAATAGGTAATTTTTGAGAAAACATAGGAAATGAAAGCAACTTTTCAAATGAGACAAAAAATAACAATTCATTTCAATAATGGGTAATTAAATGGTTTGTTGTAGTGGATACTTCTGCAGAAAACAAAAAGGAAATGGGATTTTGGGAAGTTGATTTTATTCTTCAAATAGAAGACAATGTGTGCCTAGAGCATATGGCCGCGCAAAACTGCGTCAGTTTGACGAACAATTACAGGCTCGTTATTTGGGCCACTTCTGTTTTGTAATATATGACTTATGGTGATGTATGCAGACGACACGTAGAGCACGGTACGGAAACAAACGTCTAATAAGTTTAAAAATTAATTGAATGCCAATCTTTAAGCGATAGATAGGTACGTGAGTTTGGGTCAATAAATAAAAATTAAATACCAAAAATATATTCTCCCTTTAATACACAAATTGAGGATTTGATTCGTTTAAAGTTAACCACAATTGTTTCTATTCGAAGTCAAGCGTTAAAGAAATAATTTCTACAGTCATCTCACATTCTAAACATTTCATGGTTTATAGGAATATAACATAGATGTCCACTAACACTTGTTTATATTTGCATTTATTTCCTTGCACACTTTAAGCATCTTAATTAAACTGCCATAAATTATAACGAGATAAGCTTTCGCAGAAGAACGAGATGTCTCAGCTTCCTCATAGCTTCCCACACAAAATACACAGAAACGATAAAGCGGAGAAGGAATGTCCTTTTTTTTGCTTCCTTTATCGCAGACATCGTATTGTTTATCGCGGTCTCCCGGTGATGAATAAAGAAGCCATCGTCCCATAAATGTCTCCCTTATTGTCTGCCTCAGGGCGACTATTAATTATCGCCCCAGATGAAATATGACGATCGTCTTAGAGACACGAATTCCGCATTCGGAACTTGGTCCCACAGAAATGACGGTTATTATTAATTAATTTCCGAATAGCGCTAGGTTTACTGTTACGAGCGCTGCGGCGCCCCCGTGCGACTGAAACGACAACATTCGGAAGAGAATAATTGATTGTCCGATTGTTTGCTAGCGTTTCCGTAATATTTGTTATTGTTATTAGCGGCGAAGACGCCTTCAGCTCTCGGTCTTGTTGAAAAGAAGGTTTAATGTTTACTCATTCCAGTTGACTCATTCGCAAATAAAGTCTACGATGGGAAGGAAGGTCTGGATTAAGGAGACAGGATGGTTTTGGCCCAGAGCTGTTGTCAAGTTGCTAAATTATGCATAGAAGATTTAATGATTGTTTTAAACTGGCTGGCTCTCTTTGTAGATTTAGACAAGTATTTTAATTGGAACAGTTTAGAATAAGATATTTACTTTGATAATAATCAAATCCTTCGCCACAAAATGCGTGCGAAGATTTGGAAATTGATTTTGGAATCTTCAACTATAATCTAATTAAGCAAAATTACTTTGTTCATAGAAAACGTTTTATATTCTATTTGTTAAACCTAACCTAGCCCGTCTGATGGTCTAGTGGCTTGTACGCTTAGCTATCAGCTCGTGGAGTCTTCAGTTCGAACCCGACGCACAGTCAGAGTAAGGTTTTCGTGGTTTTCCTCACTCCTTGGTAAATGCTGAGAGACGAACATCTTAAGTTGCTCCAGAGGTGCAGACGTAATAATGACTCATGGTTAAGCCAATGCCTCCTGTAATCGGCGAGAGCTGTTGGGGGATGCCAAGGTATGAATTATTATTATTACTATTATTATTAGTGATAAACAAGTTTGGGACTGTGTAAGCGCCTTAAACAAGGTGGGCACTAAAAACAAAATGACATTGGTCTGGGTTTCCAGTCATTTAGGGGTGAAAGGAAATACGGCGGTGGACGATCTGGCCAGTAAAGAATATCAAGATAATTTGTTGGATTTGGCCCCTTCATTAGCATCACCAAATCGGAAATTGAAAGATCCATTAACGAATGGATACATAATGAATCCAGGAAGTAATGGAAAAATTCACCAGAAGAGAGATAGACAAAAATGTTCCTGAACGAATAGAGGCCCAAATTTACTAAAGATTTTTTGAGTAAAGATAGGAAGACTGTCAAAATAGTAATATGTCTGCTGACTGGCCACTGCAGACTAAGTAGGTAATGTGTGTCATGGGACGCTATTTATAAATTCTGGCAAGAGGAAGAAGAAATACCAGTTCGTGTGCTGTGCCAATGTGAAGGCCTGGCGAGAACAGGATTTCTAGTAACTGAACATGTAGAACCCTCACAGCTAACAGATACATACAGAAGCCGCCCAGAACCGCATAGGTGATAGGTCTAATTAAGAGAAATAATATCAGAGAGCGCCTTCTGGGGCTAAAGGGAATCAAACTAGATCTAAATAGGTCGAGGTGGAACAGATCCATATGGCCACTACAATTTTAACCTAATCTAATTTAGAACTATGTTAGAATTTCGTATTTATTCCAATTATCTTTTACTTGTTGAGGATTTAAATATATAGTTAGACAAATTTTGCCGAAGTGATGTATTGTAAATCGATAGCAATGGAACCAACATTGACAGTAACAACATATGCAAACATTATGCAGCATTCTACATTTATGGAGGTAATTATATGCAAGAACTGCTAATATCTTAAAAAATTATTAAGATTAGATATACCAAAACATTGTGGCAGTCGTTGTAGAATTTCAACTTGTGTCCAATGCTAATAAACATTGGACACGAAAATGCTCAATCATATATAGAATACGGATTAATGATTCCTTCTTCAATATCGGCGATTCTTAACCTTTTTAACTGTGCCACTCCCAAACAGCAAGTAGAAAAATTTGGATTAGTTCGTACTCATTTCGAATTATATTGAGAAAAAATTGAATGGAGAAGACACAGCAGGTTGTATGATGAAGCATTTTCGTGAGCTGGAAACTCAGTTGACAGAAGGATAAGAATGACTTCTCGAAGAAATGGCTATTAAATTCCTATGCGTGTGCTAAGTTACCAGTTGAGTTTCACGACCAATTTATCTAAATGTTTGCTTACGAAAATATTATATTAAATATTATAATTTCTATCGTAATGCTTCAATAATTTTATATATTTTATTCTCACACTATTTTGTTACATTCTTCAGTGACATAGAAAGAAATTATAACGCAAAAGAAAACACTTTCCAATCTTAAGTCTCAAACTCCCTACGCATTTGCATTAAAACATATCATTACAAATACATATGGCGTAGGATGTTCAAATTAAACAGGAAATAAACGCTTTAATCCACAACAGTTCTTCTGATGTTACCGAATGTGTTCAACTCTACGCTTATACAATCTGTTGAAAAAAGCGTTCCGGGCAATAACAGTAGTCGCAACCTTTCAACTAATTCTTTTTTAGTTAAGGCGTTACATCCGTTTAAAAGAAAATAGCATGTGAAATGTGTCTCGCCTGTAAGTGACGACACCTGTAACAGAAATGTGTCTTCTGATTTAAAAACAATTTCATGGTAGATTCTAATTATTCCACTAACAATTTTCAAAGTGATGTGCCTTATTTATATCACTGTAACGAAGATATGACTCACGGGCGACTCGTTTTAACACAAAGGGATATTCACTTTACAACGGCGCTTACATTTGCAGCTGTACAAAGCTACGTTGTATATGACGACGACAATTATCAAATTAAATTAAAATACGGCCGCTCTCACTTACCATTTAGACGCATCAGGGTTAGAAGATGGATATATGAGCCTGACTCACGGAATATTTAATTTGCCAGTGACCCTTTTTACGCCCATCACCGTAGGGGGAGTGTGTGAGCGTGTTAATTAAAACGGTTCGGTGATTAAGAGACGCTTCTCTTCGTCTATTACCAATGTTAAATGTGTGCGAACTTTTTTCTGTTTCGCGAGGGCAACACGTGTCCACAAATACGTGGTTCCAAACAAGAAAAGACATTAGCGGGGCGATGCCACGGAAAGAAAAAAAAGCGGTTATACACCCATTAATTAGTTACTGTGCTTCGGGTTATTATACTAATAAAGCTGAAGTCACTAAACCCCGTTTATGTATATGTAAAAAAAAAGAGTATAATGGACCTTTCAGACTATTACGCTACGAGCTTTATTAATTTATAGTTTTAAAATGCATTGAAAAGGACATGAGAGAATATTCGATTGTGCTGTAAGATAAAATGTTTTTACTTTACAGTGTTGCTATCGTGTGTCTGGATTACTATTATTATATTCTTGCTAAATCCACAACGACGAACGTTTTTAGAGCTCTCGTGTCGTCTAGAGGCTTTATAACCAAACTTAAACTCTTTAAAATGATAAAAAATTAAGTGTAGTGGGCCTAATTTGCGACTACTATGGTACACCATATGTAGAAATAAATATTTGTGCTGAGATATTTTAAAAATCGGAATGATTACGCCCCAAAAAAAGTCTATTTCGTGCTTATATAGATCAAAGTAGTAGGTTTGTAAGTCGAAATCCATCGAATGGGATTGGTGATTGTGTGTATAAATAAATCCTGTCACTCATAAAAATTATTTTTTTATATCTTTTTTTTTTAACCGAGATATTTCGGCTGTGGGTAATTGCCAAGACGATATTAATGTCTTTTTTGAACTAATTTTGAAGTTTCTTCAGGGATATTGGTAAATAAGCATCGGATATCTAATAAAGATATGAACATGTTGTCAGTGTTATGTTGCGATGTGCAGCAAAAAAAGAGAAAAAAAAACTTTAATGTTGACACGTGGTTTGACAACCAGATCGCAATTATTTATTTAAAATTTAAATAGATAAACTGTATATAGCGTTGATTAACATAGAACAAAGGCAATTATGAGTCCTGCGTTATATACAAAGCACGAGGTGAGCGATTAGTAAAGAAAAATAGAAAAGGAAACAAAACAAGGAGGAGGAAATTTTTAAAATACCTATCATTCAAGGTGGACGGAATTTACCCTCAGCGTGGTGTGGACTATGCTTCTCTGTTGGATTGCCACTCAATGGAATCTTTAAGTGCACGAAGAGAAGGTGCTAGTGCGTCGTTAGCTTTTAAGTTAATAAACAATAAGATAGACTGCCCAAAACTACTCGCCTCACTTAGCTTTAGTGTGCCGAGATTATCAGCCAGGCACTGCGATACGTTTCGTGTTCCCTCGTACAGAACTAATGTTCTTCGTAAAGCGCCTCTTGTACACAGTGTAGTGAATGCAAATTCTTTAAGTCGTGTTACTTGTGTGTGATATATTGCTTACTGATGTTGCTGCTGTACTGATTCATCGATTTATCTTTTTATTTCTGTAGCTTGTCCTTGTAATGGAGTTTTTCTGTTGGACAAATATACTATATACTACTACTACTACTACTACTATAAAACAATGATTAAAGAAAGTGGTAAATTATAAATCAAATAAGTAAAAATACTTAGTGGTAGCTTGAGGGCAAGGGGCTTCGAAGCTAGTGTGTATGTGCTGAATGGCAGCACGTGTTCTTTGTGTTTTTCGTATTGACTGAAGATGTCGTGAATTCGGAAGAGTAACAGAGATTGAATATAGTGCGTGAAGCGCTTATAAAGCCTCGCTAGGTAGGTGACAAAGGGACGAACCAATAGGAACGGTAGATAATGCACAAAGAGTCGTAAAACTGCGGTACGGAGCGTCTTGGGGTTTCGGCGCGTAAACTAAATGAATGAATTTAAAATTTGAATCTGAGTGACGTAAAATTATCGCATCTGTAACTGCAAGAACCGCAGTAAGGAAAATGAAATTAAAATTGCCTTCAAATTAACGTTTATACCGTTGATGTTGTCTATGTTCTCGAAAGGAGAAAGCGAAAAGGAATTATTAATTAAAAATATAAGTCATTTCGATTAATGCAATGTGTAACATCAGTCATATAGAAATTTTGAATGTTTTCAGTAAATTCGCTTTTTACTCTGTACATAGGTGATAATAGGTGAACTAATGCAAATGACAATTGGCTTTAAGCGTCTGTTAGGTTTATGAGTTTTAGGTAACCCATAAATTCTTGGTGGTTGAGAATGAAGGTTCTTAAGTTTTGTAGTTTTTTTTTTACAATTTTCAATGTTAATGTATCTTAAAGTGTATAATTTCTCTACCTGAGAAAAGAACTCTTTTTTGTCGTACTTGAGTGGAATCTCTCTTTAATGGTAAATAAGTGGAAATCTGCATCAATAAGCTGAATTTCTATAAAGAAATATTACAGGTCGTACTTGAAACTGTTGCAAGAATATTGATGACACGTAGTGCTGTGCACTGATTGATTTAAAAGGAACCAAAACTAATTTAAAAATGAAAAGAAAAATTTAATTAGCTAGCTCAACGAATAAAATTTTAAAAGGGCACAAAAGAACAATTAATCTCAGAGTTACCCTCGCGAATTAAAACTTGAATCTAACCACGAAAAGTAAAATGTGAGTGAATGAAAACTGACTTCTCTAATTACCCAAAAATTGAAAAGGTTTAATTAAAAATAAAAGACAGAATTTTTAACCCACAAAAGATGCTAATTAAACAATCAAAATTAATTATAAAAATAGGGAAAAAATACAAATTGGCAGAAAAAAAAACCGTGAACTGAGGGTTCGGCCAAAATTTAAAAACTGCACTTGATCTAAATTACAATAGACAATGCTATTTCCTATACAAATCAAAGGTAGCAATCAACACAACTAAACTACTGGACAAATTCTAATAAATAACAAAAGAAAAATTTAAATGCAAGCCAAAGCTTCTACTTCACCCAAACCGAGGTGTATAGATAATAAACAACGAATCAGCAAATTAGAAAAACGGAAAAAATTAACTCTTAAACTAATTACAGAATACTAGAATTACAACTAAGATATACTCCTGCACTAAATAATAATGATCTATATCTATAATGTCAGACATCAATATATTAACAATTATTATAAGCGAATTCCTTGATGGGTCAATATATTACAATTATATTACTCTCAAAATGGGTTAAATTTAAAACAAAATTAAAAATACAAAATGCGTTTACTCACGTAATAGTGCCAAGAACTCCTGAAAAACTTCTATATCGTTTTCATACAATCTTGCAAGAGTACAATTTCCGACAAATTAGTAGAAAATCATTAAATAGAATTAGCAAAACGCTAGACATTAAATGAAGTGAATTTAATTTAAAGAAAGTTACACTTAATTAATAAATTGACAATTAACTCTTAATTAAATTTTATACAAACTAAACATTTGTGGAAATTTCTCGGTAAATGTAAATGGCTGAAACGGACGAATCAGGACAAATTATGCCACTTAAAATAACACTCGCGTAGCGCGGTGCCTAAATACAGCAGTAGTTAATAGTAAAGTATCAAAGAGAAAGAAAAAAATTAAAAAAAGAGGAAAATTTAATGATTTATGCAAAAAATGATTCAAAATAGCCTATGTTCTTTTTAATATCATCAAACTATAGCAAGAAGAAGGACTGTCCGTTTTTTCATATTACTAATATATACTAATTAATTGCTTTTCTCTAAAATCCTCAATTCTACTCTTCAATTTCTCTCGTCGACCAAAAGATGTGAGTAAGATCAGTTCGTAACATTCATAAGGCGAAATATGATGTCAAAATCTATATATGTTCCTTTTCCTAACACGCATTTCCTTTCCATCACCTTCATGTTAAAAAAAAGAAATGGAGATCTCATTTTCAGGGATTTTTTTGCCATCTTCGTACGCTTGGATCGCCGTAATCCAATCCCAAGTCGGCGTGGGCCTCCTACACTGCCTCTTCGGCGAACCCACCCGCTTTCCAATTAAAGGAAAACTTTGATAAAGGCGTAAACGAGATCACGCGATGGCTATATGCTAGCCGGCAATGTTCATCCGTTGCGCAGTAAATATAAGAGAGTCGAAATTTATGAAATTAGATAACCGACATGGATATCTTAATTTGATAAAAGGGTTCGCGTTCTCGTTTTGGACGTTTGGCGCTGTTATGGCGGACATATTCGATATATCACTGACATGTAAGCGGAGCGTAAATGATATCAAGCTTGGTATATGAATTTTGATGAGAATGTTTCTAAATTTGTAGATTTACGCACGATGAGAGGCTAATTTGAAACGTACAGATATTACCATTACATTACCCAAATAAAACATGAATAAATTGTGAGTAGTCTCATCGGGATTAAGGTTTTTTGTTTTGTTGTGGGAGCCCTCTGACGTGGATTCTCCGGAAACACTTCAGCCTCTTGGCTTCTTGCATTTAGTTTCTCATTTCTTTTACTCATTAGTTAGAGAAAAGTACTTTTTTAAGGGGTGGTAACGCCTAAGCTATATTTTTAGCTTGTCGGGCCCCCGCAGAGCCAATTCCCTCTAATCAACATTACACTCCGGAAAAACCAATTATCGTAATTGACCAGAGCGAGATTTGAACCCGGACTGCTACAGATAGCCAGCGTGCAAGCCACTCGACTACCAGCCAGGCATATAATACCAGCTATTTTAGGATCCTACTACCCTGCACTAATCTGTAGAGGTCTCTAGATGGTTCATTGAAGTAATCCTTTCGGTACATCCTTGACTTGTTAAAAATTGCTTGTCTCTTAGCCTCCAGAGCCTCGCATTCACAGAGGATGTGGTAAGCGCTTTCTGTTACTCCAATTACACAGTCTGCTGTTGGTATCTCCAGTATTGATACAAATTTTCTGTAGATGTCATAAGTCTTGGAAGGCGTGTTACTGTCCAAAGGTGATTCCGATTGAGTTGCAATTGTTCTTCACCCTTGTTTTTTTATGGTCCCTTAATAAAGATCTTACCATGAATTGGCCTGGTTGTATTATTCCATTGTTCTTTGTGTTTCCCTTTGACCCAGCTCCTTACTCACTCTCGTGCTACAATTTTAGACATTCCTAGAACAGATTCCGGGCCTATATATAAAGCTGATCATCCCTTTCTTGCTAACTAATCAGCTTTTTCGTTTCCTTCGTTTACTGAATATACTTGGGGTTCTCTAACACCCTCATTATCATCTGGGAGTATGTCAAAATATAGATCCGCTTTTTTCCATGAACCCTCTGATGGATTTCAGTTGCGCAATGCAATACTTTGTTTGATTCTGCTTTGGAAAACCATCGCATATTCTCCCCTCTTGCCACTCCGCTGCAGACTCCACCTCCAGACACGTTTTCAGTTTTTGACCCGTCTATAAACCAGACCAATTCTCAGAATCTGCCTTTGCAGTTGGATTGGCTTAATATTGTGTGCTACTGGAATTTCTTCTGAGACGTTTCGTCAGCAATTTTGGCAGATATTTTCAGAGAACTAGGAAGAACTCGCTGACAAATGACGCTCAATCGAATGAAATTAATTGATAATCAAGGTGTTAAACTTGGTCTTATATTACTTCTGGTATCAAATGTCCCATAATATATCACTAAGTCACTATACACAATCTCATCATTCGGTACCATATTTAAATCTGTAGCACTAGCAGTTCTGAAATGCAAGACCAGACACCAAACTGCGTTCAGCTCTTCAACTCTGGTACTCTTTAATTTTTTTATGACTACCTATACTTTAATTAACCTAAGGGTAATACTTTGAAAATTAACTGATTACTTACTTTTTTTAACTGAATTTATTAACCAATCTTTTAAATCTTTGCACTAAAAAACTCTTGATATGAACTCAAGTTTTAAATAAAACAATAAAAATGTATTAAATTTAAAAAAATTCCCATAAAGAGGAATAAATGTATTATATTATAAATCAATTTAACACATTTATGTTGTTAAATAGTCAAATTAATTAAACAATAATCCTTAAAAAATTAGCTAAGAAATGGAAAGAATTCAAACTCAATAAGCAGACAAGAAATAGCTTTCCTTAACGGAATTCTAAATAAATTAAATGAAAATAAATGAAATTTTACAAGCCTATTTGTTAAATCTTCCTCAATTAGATCTAGAAGAAGCCTGGTCTTCTATTTATCCGAAACTTCGACCAGTCGATATCTGTTTAGATACCTACTATCGAAATAACTGCTTCAATTCTACATCCTTAAGATCCACTCCAGCAATGCACTCCGAAATTCCACAAATTGCTTTACAATTATGAATATCTCCTTCAAGAAAAGTGCATTCTATCCATCACAAGTCTCTTGGCACTGCTATCTCTATTATGCTTCCAAATCTCTCATGCCCTACTATGAGGTTACAATTAATACTCTCTTTCACTTTATAGCAGATAATACATTCTTAAGTTTTGAATTCAGCTCAAGCGAATTCCTTTTAGCTTCTTTTTTTTAGACAAAATAGCAGTTTTTCAGAAGAAAATCATTGCCTAATGATTTCTTGCTTGAACGAAATCTTTTTGTTTTTCTTTAAAGCAATCTCTTTACAAATTCCAATGAAGTAATATTTTACTGAAGTTTTACTGAATTATTTTATATGACTCTTTTATATGCTCAAAACTAGATATTCGACATTTTTTTACTAATTTTGATAAAATAAAATTTCTTTTACATTAAATAATTTTCTTAATTTACTTTAAATACGCATATCTAATTTAAATGTTATTACAGATATCTTTTTGAGTAATTACTAGTCCATATTTCTCACGAGATGGCGTGACTTTAACACATCTAAGTATCATTAATTAATTATTTCAATAAATTTTAATAATATGAATAAATGTCATTATTTCTTCACCATCACTAATAAAACTTGTAATATAATTTTATTTAACTACTTTAATTCTTTTATTATACAAGCTTAAAATTAATTTTATGATTTATGGGATTTTGTAGATTATTATTGTTAAAACTTCAAATAATATTAGTATTCTTTCAATAATCTTAATTAAAAATAATATCACAGTATACTATCATGGACCTAATTACACCTGTGTATAACCATTTCATAATCATCTTTGGGGCCGAGACTCTAGTTTCTTCCACACGGCCTCCTGCATCTTCCCAGGGCAATATCGTGACGTTTTTGGTTGTCTTCTGGATATGTGGGTTCCATGTCTAAATACTAACTCAATCAAAAATCCATTACCAAGAATTTCACGTCATTTTGGAGTAACATTGTTGTTACTATTGTTAATAATCCTTATTTAAGTAATAAAAATTAAACGTATATGATGATGGTCTTAAGTAAAACAGAAAATATGACCGCTGAAGTCCATACAATAAATATAATAATAATAATAATAATGTCCCTTTTTTTCGTTTTTACCAAAAAAAACAAGTATGAAATACGTCAAAAAAGAAAAAAAATGGTGCTGGTCAATGAAATCATTCCATGCATTCAAAGCTATGCCCCTTATCTCTAATTTTTTTCTTGAAACATGTATTAAATGATCTTCTAAATATGATGAAGTATTAAAATAAAAATCAGTTAAATAAGAACCGAGCATTTTACTTGAATAGAATAACCTCACTGGCCTCTTCAAAAGCGGTATACCTTTTAAAACAACACTTCGTAGGTGGAACAACTGAAATAACATGTTATTGCCATGTCAAAAATCATAAACGCAAGTAATTACTTTTTCCCCCGCTGTTAATCTTTTATTCTGTTTTATGTTAATAATATCAGCTACATGTTCGTACGTACAAAGGAAGCACAATAATTGGTAGGCACCCTCCGTGCTTCCTACGTGGAAATATTCACAAAAAGCTCACCAGGGCACAAATTATTTCACCTGTACTGCAAGCATTCCACCGAATTAGTAAATAACCTTTCAAACACATCCACACAGTTCAGCTTGTCTTTCATTGTATATCCCAGCGACGCGGCTGACAAATCAACGAACGCCACACGCTAGTCCCTATGTCAGAAACCTTTAATTTCGTGCCTAACAAAGGCAACCTATTTCCTTTATTATGCCAATAGGTATTCGCACAGAAAGGATACCTAATTCAATATGTGACCCCCTGTGAAGATATCGTCCTTTGAAGCTAAAAAGGGATAGGCTGAGAGCCGACGAAAGTGTGTACGTGCTAAAATCAAAAAAGGGAATCGAAAATTGTACCTCTGTGCCTATGGAGAAAGTGGAGTGAATTGAAAGCAAAAGAAATCTTTGTATTTATGCATGTGACCTCCTATGGTGTCGTAGATTTGGAATGGTTATTAGGATTGGGTTTTATTGTTGAATTGAATGCCATTTGGTGGTGACAGATTTAATGAAATGCCTTACGCCATCGGATAATGCTTGAAGTAAATTGGTTATACTTAATTATATTTTTGTTATTCAATGTTATTTATGATCGCAAAGAATTTTTTTTTAATATAATTCAGGTTATAGAAGCAATAAAAAATCGTCATAATAAATCTAATCAGAATTCAAGCCTTGATTATATGAATTTAAAACTGATAAAAAATGTGGTTCATACAATAAAATAAAAAGCGAACTGGCAATGCACAAGGTTTTAAAATCGCAAACCAGCGTGGTAAAACTAATAAACACTGTAGCCAGGTCTAGAAAACTACGTTTTGAGCTAATATATTATGAAAATGAACTAAAAGTTTCGGTTTCTTAAATTGTTGAGACGATGCGAATGTTAGCAATGAAATAATAACCTTTCTGAGAAAAGATAAATCTATAAATTCATGTGTTTTCACAATAAAGAAAATAAGTTAAACAAAGATTTTGTTATAGTCTGTCCATGAATATAACGGTTTTAATAATGATGTTTATCGGGGATTGTCTACTATCTACTGCGGCACAAAACATTTCTTTTCTGATATTCGAGTGCTGGTGAATATGTCAAATCGTTGCATCTGTGAACAGACCAAATCTACCACAGCAGGTAATGGATAATCCCCGGTAATGCTCATTAGTCAAATTATTATATCTATGGACAGACTATAATATAGATATATTTTTATGTAAAAAATTCGTATGTATTAGGTCAAGGTCGGGAAAAAGTGGCCTAAAGTTGTAAGGAATATAGGATTAGCAATAAATAGAATTCTTGCCCAAAATCTGATATTGCTGAACATAGATGTTGAATTCATATTCTATCCCTCATTTTAATAAACGCGTATGAATTTTTAATTGCTAAATCCGGGGGTTGCACAGGTAAGTGATTAAATTTATCATATACCCGTTTCGACAATAAGTAAGTTGGACTATTGATATTGCAGGCAGTGGGTCTCATGCTCTTCCCTGGTTTATGTATCTTAGGTAAACAATACATTTTAGGTAATACTGGATTTGATACAGTTAGTTTATATCTTAAGCTACCATTAACAATTAACAAATAAACATATTCTAATAAGGTCTTCTTGATTTCTGTGATCATTTTTGATAACGGATTTTTAGTTAGTATTACGTAAGAAGCTTACGTTAAAAGGTTACTGACACGATCAAAATAATCTATTTTATCTAAAATGACCACAGTATTATCTTCCTTTGCATCTGTTAGGGAAGGGATTGTTGAAAGGGCGCTGACTTAAGTTTTTCCAATGAAGAAATATATAAAAAAAACTGTTTTAATACCGAATGCGACAGAACGCGATTTTTTTTTTTTTAATTAGGCCTATCATCGTTGAGAGCTGCTTCTTTATGTAGCTACTAGCTGTGGGGTCAGTAGATCTCTCGTGAATTCAGGCCTCTGCTCCTTTAGGAACTCTTTTGCCTGTCTTTGTCCCGGTGATTTTTGCCACCACTCTCTGGACTGATTATGTATCCATTCATTGATGGATTTTTTAATTTGCGATTTGGTAGTGCCGAAAGAGGTGTCGGCTCCAACGAATGGCCTTGACGAACCTCGAATGGCCAGCTCGTCCGCCGTCTCATTTCCCCTCACGCCCGAGTGGCTGGGGACCCAGACCAGTGTTAGTTTCCTTTGGGAGCCCACTTCATTTAGGGCGCTTACACAGTCCCAAATCAGCTTAGAGTCCACACTTGTGGAGCTGATCGCTTTAAGTGTGGACTGACTGTCGGAGAAGATAGCGACGCTTTTACCTGGCTCGGTACATCTTTCTATCTCTCGGACACAGTGATGGATTACAGCAACCTCAGCTTGGAACACAGTCATGTCTTTGCTGAAGCTTACAGAAAGAGCCTTTTTAGGCTTCTTAGCCAATATTACCGCTCCAACGCCGTAGTCCTTTTTAAAGCCGTCAGTATACCAGTTTGAGTCCGCTCTTACCGGAGTACCTGTCTACCAGTCCTTCTTTTCTGGTATTATAACCTGATATTTTCTATCTAGGTTAAATTTTTGAACCATGGCATCACATGGCATTCCTAAAAGGGGTGCCTCCTTGAATTCGTCTAACAGTTGTTTATAGTCAGCGTCATGCGATTTACTTATCGGTACTTGACTATGCAAAAGTCTGTGTACTGTGGACCTTGCGACTTCTTGTATATAAATATGTATTGGTGGCAGGGGCAGAATTACTTCAATCGCGGTAGTAGAAGCTGATCTCATCGCTTCCGTGGCGTCTGCACGCCACCCAGCGTTTTACCCGCCCCCACCTGCCGTGCCTTTGACCACCATACTAATGCTCCATACGTTATTATGGATCTAATTACCCTTGTGTATAGTCAAAAAGTCATCTTAGGGCTAAGTCCCCAATTCTTTCCACACAGCCTCCTGCACCAGCTAGGGCGATGGTGGCTTTGCCGGTCAATTTCTGGATGTGTGAATTCCATGTATGCCTTTGATCAAACCATACCCCCAGGTATTTCGCCTCTTTCACATATGGAATCCTTTCGTCTCCTATCACTAGTGGCTGTAAGTCTTCTAGCATTCTTTTTCTTGTGAACGTGACAACCTGTGTTTTTTGAGCATTGACTGATAGTCGCTCATGTTTCCACCATTTGTCAACCGTGTTTAGAGCGGTTTGCATACGCTCCACCAGAACCTTTGGAAACTGCCCTCTGACGACTATTGTAAGGTCGTCAGCATATCCCAGACAATGGAATCCTTTTCCGGTCAGCGTCCGGATTAGTTCATCTTCTAGGATAGCCCATAGCAAGAAATAACTTCACCCTGCGGACAGATGACATGAAAAAAAAGAAAGACAACAGCGACAAAAACGAAATTCTAATGGCGCAGGAATTGAAATATTATTAACTCAAATACGTCTGTTGTAAACATCTTTAAATATCTTTTGGACGATCCTAATTAAGTGAACGCTTTAGAGATTTATCGTAAGCACTCTTACTTGCAATCGACCATTTGTTCTTAATGTATTTACCAGTGACAGTTCGACCGCGTGCACACGGTATATACTAGGAATACTTCTTCACGCATGCAACGTATATGTATTACAAAGTAGAGATTATTCACCAAATTGTTTTGTATTCATCACTCACTGTCACGCTCTTTTCATTACACGTGTCTACAACAGCGACTAAATATTGGTTTCTAACCTCTACGTCCCTCTAACCCTCACTAACCCCTTTTTCGTGCGTGTATCCCTTCACCGTTCATGTACCCTGCATGTGTACACATACCACGCGCATACCGACCATCAAAATGTATAATAACGGAGTCTCCCCAGAAATAATAAATCAAATAATTACCATCGGAACGCAGTACATGAAATCGAACGTTAATTGCGTTAGGCACGTATATACAATGTACGTTCAGTGGAGCGGTGGAAGGGTTTAACCGGTCCTGTTTTAGTATTTACTCAGAAATTACACATTTCCACATATGTATGTAGTACAAGAGCGTCTCTGACTACATATATACTTAAAGGAAATAAGGGGGTAGCCGAGCGCCAACGCAATCAATGTGGAAATTGTCTCTCTGTGTATTTGTAAACCGGACGTGGAATAATAAGGAGCCAAATCGATACACATGTGTCGGTCGGATTTTGGCGCGGTAAATTAAGCGGAAATTTTGCGCCCGTGAAAGGGTAAGAATTGAGTAAATGGCTTGGGGCGTTCGGTGGTGACTCGATTTAGGAGCGGAAATGGTATATTTCTGGAACGTTTCTGGGTCTGTGTATAGGAAGTTTGCGGGTTTAAAAATAGTGTTTCAGGTCTAATTCCGTTTTGGTATAGATTTTCCTATTGTGGTTAAGGACGTAATGTACATGTTTGGAATTGCATTGGTGATTTTTA